>DWHP01009787.1:0-10082 GCA_018247895.1 Parnassius honrathi | reverse complement strand
AGTTTGACAAAACCTTGTGACAAGACCGAGAATCTTTTTTTAAATAAATAAATGGTATTCGATTTTTAAAACCAAGGTGTTTTCAATTAAAAAGATTTTATTTTGACAGGAACAGTGGAAATATTCCATTCCCGATACTTTCAGTGCAGCCTATGTACAATCATAATATTCTATCCTTTGTAACTTAAACTACGCTATTACCAATTGTCCTATTCATAACTTGACAAAGTCAAAAACATCATGATCATTAAAACAGACATCATCATCATCATAATCATTACAGTTAAGCACAGTAAATAAATTTTTAACTTTTTTTCCTGCTTCGACCCATTAGAAGCGAACTAAGTCGCATATAATTACATAGACTATAACACTGAAAGAAATATCCGCGGAAATATGAACGGTTTGTATTGGTAATCTTACCAATACAAACCGTTCATATTTCCCAGTAGTAAACATTTATATGCGCATTTTGAACCCTAACACGACCATAAAAAGGATCGTATGATAGTCGATCGCTGTCGATAAACATCCATACAAACAACGCTGATACGACCGTATGGAGATTTTATCGCTAATCCACGACGCCTACATTGTAGATTCGCACTCTTTCAAGCCTTTTTGAGCAGAATAAATCATGAATGTAATACGCTCTTATAAATTAAACGATAATTATTAAGCTGTATTCCCATGCCGGTGCTGCTATTGATTTTAGCCGAGCCCTGGTACATCAGCTTCGTTTAGATCGAATCAAAAGTATTTAAAGGCGAAAGGCTATGTCATAGCTAACCCAGGCAGGGTTAGCTATGACATCAGGACGCCAAACATAGTCCTCTCGTGACTACGAGAACTGCCGAAATATCGAGAATTTAAAAAAAGTTAAAATTAAACTAAAATGGAACGCGACACTGTCCGTAAAATTAGTTTTTATTTTTTATTTTCCTTTTCATTAAAAGAACAAACAAATACATTGGGCCTTGTCCGATTCTTTCTGATAAATACGTTTTATGTACTTTACGTACTTTATGTCGCGCGGAAAGACACAAAAACGGAAACAAGCAAAGCCTTCGACACGCACTTCCGCAATAAACAACCACTTTTGACGGAGAACGTGCTTGGTGTAATTTATCCTGAAGATGCTTCATAGTTACGCTATGACATTGCACCTGTCAATATATACGGGAAATTATAAATTGTGTTATAAAGTTGTATGGTTTTTTTCAAGGTGCTTTTTATTTATTTTTTATAACGTTAACACTAGTACTTTCTTCTGTATCATGGAGGCAGTTTGTATATATACAAATTTAACAAGTACTAAGCCGTGGTGGTGGTGGGGCAGTGGTAGCTCAGATGGCTAGCGCTCGCTGTAAATATAACAGTACGCGAGCAACCCGGGTTCGATCCCCACCGGCACCAATGAAATTGTTAATTGCAAAATTTATGTGACGCGAGCAACCGAGTTCAAGCCCCGCCGGCACCAACGAAATTGTTAATTGCAAAATTTATGTGCTGATTTACCAATATCAGCCGTGAAGGAAAACATCGTGAGGAAACCGGCATGTCTGAGAAATAAGAAAAAACAATATTTTGACACAGTGACACAACACAATATTTTGAAAAAGACATGTGAAGTTCGCCAACACGCATTAGGGCAGCGCGGCGGAAACTTTCTTTCCCTAAACCCTCTCAGAAATGGGAGGAGGCCTGTGCCCAGCAGTGGGACGTACATATATAGGCTGTAACTTTTAACAAGGACTAACATCCAGACCCGGATGAATTATTTGTAGGTCGTATGAGAAATAGGAATGGGTTGGCCCGACCGGGGAAGGACCACGCTATCACAGAATACCAGCGTCAACTAGCAGCTTAACGCTGCCGTATTTCATATGTTACGTGTATAGAACCGGAGACCCTTTTTACTGGAAACGTGGCATCAGCTTAATCCTCACGGGTAACAACGCATCTGCATTTTAATTTTTAATTGAGGATAGATGTAGATGTCCATGGACCACAACATATAATTACCGTGAGGATTGTGTTATAATTATCACCCTTATTTTATATTAAAAAACGTAGTAAATCAATACATAAAATTGTAAGTGACAATTTCATTCGTGACGGGCTACCCGCGTACCTGACAAATTTACGGCGAGTGCTTAGCCTTAAGGCTAAGCACTCGCCGTAAATTAGGCTCTTTAATTTTTATAATATATGCAAAATTTGATAAATATTCTAGGTAACTTAGGCTAGATAATAAACATGTCCCGTCTCTAAACGCCTCAGCGTAGTGACAGAGACGGCGAGTGGGACTAAAACTGGTTTCGCGGGCAGTCGCCTTGAACCCACTAAACCGCTACGCCGATCGGAGTTCGCGCTAGCGATGGTTATATTGTGTGAATGTAGCCTATATAGCCACAAAAGTTGCGACATGTATAGTAAATGTCGCGTATTCGAAGCTCAAGCTAAATTTTGACTCGGTTTAATAGCTCTTATCACATTGTAGTTGCATCAGATAATTTACGCGTTTCTCGTAATACTTAGCACTATACTTTAGCACTTGCAACTTATATTATTTTATTGAGATGCATAAAACATTGGTCTGTTCGGAATAAATTTGGCATAGAAGTCAATTATGATATGAAATAGAACATAGAGTAATTTGTTTCACAATTCGTTGCTAACGTCGCAAAGGAGCGTACCTCAATTTTTAAAAAACTACAGAAGAGCAAGAAACCATTTTTTATTCCCCGACTACTAGCTTTTTTCACCGGAATATTAATCGTATTTGTAGTTTTCCCTTAAATATAATATATTTAATTTTGTGATGAAAAAAAGCTAGTAACTTGGGAAAAGTAAATATTTTCTCGCTCTCCGGTAATTTTTTAAAAATTGAGGTTCGAACCTTCGCGGCGTTAGCGACGAACAATTAATAATATTTAATTTACGCCAAGCGTAAAACAGCTAATGCGCCGTGTATTGGTGTTGTAAAAGGATCCACTACCATATGGGGTAGTACATTCCGAGGATTTTGTAAGAGGCTACAGAGTAAAATTGAAATAGTAGATGGGCAGCGACATTTTTTGTTACTAGCCCAAAATAATGAAAAACCTCCAATCATATAGCATAGCAACTGTGGGTAACATCGGCCTTACGGGGCTGCCTGTGAGGGAGGATTATTAATAGACGGTAATAAGTAAACGATGAATGGAACCTACCACGGCCTGCATTAGCGACGAGCTAATTGCATTAATTTAAAATTAAATCTTACTATCTTCTTTAATCAATATTCTATAAAAAAATATCACTTAACAAAGGTGATCCACGTGCTCGATTGTCACCATTTATCATCATCGGTACAAGTCTATCGTTGAATACAGGTCTCCCCCACTGAATACTAAAAAACACGACCCGGAGTCACCCACATCCATCGACTTCCTGAATCTTTTAACCCTTTGCAGATGTAAATGTCTTTGAGCCACAGCATCCACCTACCATCAGATGGATTGTGTGTTCGTTTGTCGTCCCTTATTCTACATTTAAACTTTCCAAAAAACTTTCCACCAGATGTGAATATAGCAGAAGGGGTCGCGTCACCAACAGTAAAGTTACTTAAAGTTACAGCCTATATACGTTCCACTGCTAGGCGTAGGCCCATTTCTAAGAGGGTATTAGGTCAAGGAAGTGTCCGCCGCGTTACCTCAATGCGTGTTGGCGAATTCTACATATCTTCCAAATATGGTTTTTTTATTACTCAGACATGCAGGTTTCCTTACGATGTTTTCCTTCGCCGCCGAACACGTTGTAAATCAGCACTTAAAATTGCACTTAACAATTTCATTGGTGCCGGCGGGGATCGAACCGAGTTTACTCGCGTGCTGTGAAATTTATAGCGAGCGCTAACCAACTGAGCTGCCACGGTTCCGTCACGCACAGTACTTGTTGGTGAAATTCAAATGTTTGGAGAATTATAATTTATCAGAGAGATTTAAATCTCGTAGATAACAACTTATTTTTTTATTAAGCGATAAGCGATGCATTTACAAAACGTGTGCAATAACAGAATAAATACTACGTAGCAATATGTACAACGGCTAACGTATCTTTCCGCTGATTCATGTGTGTTTGAATCCCAGGCAATATCAAGTTCTATGTACGATCAAATTAAAATTGTAATCGGACACCTTTCTAATAACATACTTTATATAAAACTTCCATTTAACATTTTCTTTATACATTTTCATCGGTTCTATGCCGTAATGATGACATTAGACAGACGCACTGTTAGTAATCGTGTAACTTCCGAACGATTTTACCGATTTTGTTTATACTTACACAATATACCTATTTGTTTTGATAAGATGATGGTTCATAGGTGTGTTGGGATCCGATAGCGCTGATGTTAATTTACTAACAAATTCTACATTTATGGACAAACATGTCTAAAAATCACGATATATGTTGGTTTAGTACCAAAAAAAAACCGATAGACGGCTCTGTGGTTGAGTTATGAATACATTTTATACTAAAACTTCGAAAACTCCGGAGCGAAAGTTATCGTGCATCCATAGCAAAGGGCAGAACTACGTCTGCTAGGTCAACTAGTCTATTGAAAATCTCATCGTTTAGCTTTCTAACATATTGCATATAAACCATTTAACATTCTATTTTATATATATACACTGTATAATATAAGATTTAAAATCAATCAAATATTATTGTAAACAGGTCAAGCGACATGCTGCTGTAATTTTGACAACAGCCGTGTTTGACCGACGATACGTACATATTAATTCTATAATAACTTTTAAAACGGACTTTAAACCGTGCCGCGTATGTCGAAATTTGTTTGCCGGTGTTAACAGTGAGGATGAAAACGGAAGCGGCTCGTTGAATGGACAAACACGTCGAGACGAATCGTCTTCCGGCGGTCAATGGGGAACGAAATGTACTGTCGACAGTCGATGAGTGTGCACTGTACTGTACTCCCGATTTGAACAAAAAGGATCGACGCAAAACGAGTGTGCAATTAACTTTTGCGTCTTTATATTACGTCATTGTAAGTTTATTTTAAACTTAAAAACTTAGAGGTGTCATTTTACTTTAGTCTTGTGCAATTCTTTTCCGTGCCTCTTGATCTTACCTAATTACTTAAGCGTGGGATGTCGATACCCATCAAAAAGTGTTATATACGAACGTTCTAGAAAAAACCGTGCACAAAAACTTAATGAAATAAATTGACATTACCCTTTTTAAAAATCTAGTAATCAATTAATTTTGATGTATTTTATAAATATATTTATTCAACACAACCTTTTACAAGTCCATAAGAAGGCATTTTATTTTAAAAGGTAGGGTAGTAGTAATAATAATGTCTTCCACACCGATCTTTGGTCACGGCGGCAGCCAGCCTCGACGGAGACTAGCCATCTGCACGTGACAGGAATATAGTGTACACAAGCATAGGTTCACTCTCGTACTCCGATGGGACGGTCATCAGACATGACCAGAGAGAGACGTAGGACCAGCGGCTTTACGTACTTTCCGAAGCAAGGTGGAGTAACATCGCCAACTTCCTGACTTCAGGCAGTTACTGAGAATTTCTTGACAGAAAACCCAATAACTGTTTTAGGCCCGACCCGGGATATAAACCCGGGAACTCACGATCAGCAACCGCATTTACGACCACTAGATCAACGAGGAGGAGATAAATAGGCTTTTACACGTGGTAGTGCCACGCTGCATTATGGTTGTAGCACTAATGGGTCGGCTAGACCGAGGAAGGACCACGCTCTCACAGAATACCAGCGTAAAATAGCAGCTTAATATTGCTGTGTTTTGTGTGATGATTGTAGAGATCCAGAGACCCTTTTTTACTGGAAGCGAGGCATTCCATCCTACGTCTCAGGGGTGACAACGCGTCTGCGTTTTTATTCTTAACCGAGGTGTCCATGGGCCGCAGCATTCACTTACCGTCAGGTGGACTGTGTGCTCATTTGTCACCCCTATTCTATAAAAAGAGACAAACGTATGTATCGAAGAGAAAATAGGTGCGTTGACAACTCTGTTGACTAAGTTTGATTGCCTCATAGCCTGTTATAATACTTGGAATAATTTGGAACGTTTTACTCAATATAAATTGCAAGGAATTCTTATTGAAAGTAATCTTGCACTTTTAACAGTATACCAGCATTCTTGTCATTTCAACAACATATACATGCGTACATAAATAAATGTTATTTGTTACTTAAAGTAAATAATATCAAATATTTTTTATCACGTGCAGCAACGAAGCCCGTATATCAGAGAAATTATAGGTAATACATTTCGGGCCATGTGATCCGCCGCTTTGCACCAATACGTGTAAGCGGACTCCTTACGCATATTCGTGCAAAGTAGCGGATACATTCTTACCGAAACCTTTGTACAGTTGTGTTACGTATGTAGATCAGACCACATAGAATTAATTAAGCTATAAATATCGTGTCTTCTATTTGAATAAATACGCATTCATATACTCCCAACCTCTTTACCATTTTTGGATACCTTCAAATACAAGCAAGGCCATAAACTTACAAAATTTATACTAACAAAAAAATTGCCTGTTTTTCGTCACATCAAAAAACGAGTTAGTAACTGCGTATTAATAAAATAAATATGTGCAGTGGATATTGTTTATCTTTCATGAGACCTCTCTGTTTATTTCCATCGTAAAGTCTAGAATGTACGAGGAAACTTGGAACAAAATAACACGATGAATCGGCACTTAGCAATCTATTAGAAGCGGCTCCTTTGTCACGAACTTAGTAACAGTAAAATAATAACTGACGCACAAGTTGTTATTTATAGCATAACATTGTATAAAATTTCATCATTATATTTAATATCTGTTTAAATAGCCTACGGTGTACACTACAAAAAAACTGAGAAGTTCAGCTATTTTTTCGGAAAGGTCTTATGTATATCTACATTTGCGACATATCCTGGACCAAAATTTGGTTAAGTAACTCACAAACCACTTAGTCGAAACCTTGTAACGGACTGAATTATGCCACTTGACACTAAAATAAAACCATTTTTCAGATGTATTAATTAACTTGTTGTTTTATTCGATATGGCAAGGTGTTGACGTGTGATGTTGCTAGAAGATCAACCTAATTTTGCCCAATTTGCTTTTGAGGCACTATGACATTTTACTTCAGAAAGGCTCGATCATAAAAACCACTATGCTCAATTTCGTCCCTACTTTTGAACTCTGCATACATAAGGAGACAGTTCCTAATTCCACTATTTTTAAAACAATGTGTATGTCATTATGATAGCTATTCTCCTTACTAATATTCTTCAAAATATTAGTAAGGAGAATAGCTATCATAATGGCATATGCGACGATATAAGCAGAAAGCACACATTTTAATCCGGACTTTCTCACCCAAAATATGATTACGAAGTAGGAACGAGCGCGTTGAAATCTTTTGAACGAATGAGGTTCATCGGAGCGGAAAGCAATAAATTATGACAAAATAACCATTGGAATTGCAAACAATTACTGTCACTGGCTCTTGTTATGATTGAAATATGAGTTTTGAGAATTAAAAGATAAACATCTTACAAATTTTAATTTATAAAAAAGTTCAATAGAAAAAGTTCAGGTTCGTTAATAAAAAGTAAAAACATGGCATAAAGATTACCGCGGCAGAAACTTTTTAAAGAAAACTATCAAAGAAATGGAATAGAGGTCGTCAAGTACCGGCGAATCCACAAGCGGACGTTAAGTAGACCGCGATCACAGATACCGGTTCAGTGCGACCACGTCATTACATCGCCATCTACGCATTTGTCCTACAAATTATATCTGACGAACCTGCAACTTTTCTAAGCCCTTAAACTATATTTGCAACATTAACCTAGCCATCACGTCTATAATGTCTAAACTTACTCACATATCGGTTAAATGAAAACGCAAAGACGTTACTATATAATACGCAGATTAGTTACCTGATAAATGTCTGGTGTCAATCTGTGCTGCGACCACCGTGGCCAACACGAGAGCCAGACAGCACGCCTGCGAGGCGCCCCGCATCTTCAGATCACTTTAAACCACATCAACACCATAAAACACGCACAAAAATCAAACAGAACTCTTAAAGAACTGGCACGCACTAGCAGCAGTACAGTTCGATGTGTTGAAAGTTTTAACGCGGTTGGAAAGTTTTTAACGCGTTCGTAACGCTCTATAGCGCAGACCAAACGTTGCGAGCGCGGGAGAGCGACTGGCGAATGCCGGCCGGCGCGACAGGTGGGGAGGCCAGCAACAAATCCTCAATGACGACAAAATAATTTAATAAAGATATTTTTGTAAATAGTAGCCATTGAAGTCTTCCGATGAATATAGATCTCCAACATAGATTGTCTCACAGGCCTATATTTGCCATCTCATATTTGCCATAGTTGCACGCTTGGCAGACGGGTTGTCAAGCGCAGTTTCATAATATTTTGAGTTGTTATCAGGGTGATGCTGTTGCCCATCACCTATTTCAGTTTTCCTTTGTCATCTGTAGTGGATTCTCTCAAAATAAAGTACTTTAATATTTACGTACACGTATAGTTAAGTAGTTTAGATGGTGAGGGGAAGATTCTTTTAACGTTTTCTCGAAACCTAACTTTCAATAAGTTGTTGTCATTTTGATGAATTGTTGCTTGAATTTAATATGCTCAAATTAAGAAATACAAGTGATGACATAAATAGCTAAATAATCACAGATACTCAAGGAAACGTTAGATGATACATACTGATAGTGTGATATAATTTCTTTAAGCATCATTCATAAATATTATTCCACACATTTTTTTTTCTTTATCTTAATGAACAAATATGGTATATTAATAACTGCCAGGAACACCTATTATTAGAAGTTCAGTATTGCAGCAGCGCACTGGACTGGATTTTTATGGCCTACAAATTTTTTTTCATATGTATTAGCTCGCTAATTTGTAATGTATGCTAATAAACTGCTTTAATTACACGGACGTGGAGCTTTGTAAACATTTTTTTATAAAACACTAAAATATATTAATATACAAATAAAATTTTACCCGACAATGGATGATATTTTTTACACTGGTATCACTAAGGCTCACACAGGTGGTCGTGGCAGGCAGGTAGCGCGGGTAAACAGACGTCGTAGTTCCCGCTCCGCTTCTCCGCGCCCCGCTCTTCTTATTCGCGACGCGATACTCGACTCGACAGACATTTAAGCGGCCATTTTTTATTTTATTCCTCCGCAAACTTTGACATCTTTCTATAATTGATGACGTAGATAAATTAAATTCGTTTGCAAATTCTTTTCAAAAATATTTAATTCATTGCTTATTAATAAATTAAATTCGTTTACAAATTCATTCCAAAAATATTTAATTCATTGCTTATTGATATTGCAATTAGATTTGTACTTGGACGAATTATTGAATTTTAATATAACTACATATATTATAGACATTGACATTTCCCTTTAAAGAAAATAATAGTTGGCTAGTTATTTAATTTTGGAATCGTACGTATAATCGTATGTTACACAATAAACAACACAAAAAAAAATTAGAAATAGTTTGATAGCGATCAGATTTCCCAGTGGTTATTATCATCCATAAATTCCTTAACATTATAATAACCCACTTTACACAAACTTAGTTTAACAAAGTTTTTGAACTTTGTGCAATCCTAATTTTCTATATTTTCCGGAATTTTGTTGTAAAAGCGTATACATGGCCCCAAGAATGAATTACTGACCCGGTGGAGTCGAGTAACTGGTACTACCAGCTTGTGCCTGTTCCTAGTATTTACAGAATGAATATTACTTATTTTTGTAAAACTTCTTTTATTTTTGTCTACGTATTATACAATTGCATAAATTTATTGAGAGGTTTTTCGTGGTATTAATAATAATAATAATGTCCTCCAGACCGAATTTCGGTCACGGCGGCCTGCCTCAACGGAAGATAGCCATCGGCGCAAGACAGGATTATAGTGCCCAAGTGTATGCGCAGGCACAGGTGCACTCTCTATTCCCTCACTCTCATAATCC
>DWHP01009786.1:0-10082 GCA_018247895.1 Parnassius honrathi | reverse complement strand
TTATAGTACAATTTACTCAAAAATATAACGGTACAATATAGCACGTATGGCAACCATACCGAGGAAGGACCATGCCCTCACAGAATACCAGGGTGTAACAGCGGCTTATAACTTTTGTACTCGTATATCGTATGGCGTAAAGAACCGGAGAAACCCTTTTTACTGGAAACGAGGCATTCCGTCGTAGTCCTCAGGGATGACAACGCATCTGCATTTTGATTCTTAATCGAGGTTAGGTGTAGAAGTATGTGGGTTAAAGCATCTCTTTACCATCATGTGGACTGGGTACTCAATTGCCACCTTTATTAAAAATATTAAAAAATAATTCCATCATTATCTTTGCCCATAAATTAAACATACTTAGATTCAAAACACGATTTCATTACCGCGTCAAAACATCTAGGACTTTCACCGAATCTGGTGCATATTAATGCCCTTTAATTATTTACTCAACTAATAAACTCTTCGCGGCAGTCACAGTGTACTTTCAAGCCCAAGACTAAGAGCTATACAACAAGAATAGATTTCTTTGTTCAATTTAGTTTACAATAATACTTATTGAAAGTCATTTAATGTTTTACCACTGGTTCAGAAATCGGACTTTTTTTTAAACATTAATTGATATCATAATATTTTTATACAATTGAATAAACGACAATAGCCTAATGGCTGGGTGCGGACCGCGAACTCAAAGGTTGTTTTTTTTTATAGGATAGGGTGACAAACGAACACAAAGTCCACCTGATGGTAAGTGGTTGCTGCGGCGCATAGACATCTACATCTATTCTCGATTACGAATCAAAATGCAGATGCGTTGTCACGCGTGAGGACTAAGATGGAATGCCTCGTTTCCGGTAAAAAGGGTCTCCGGCTCTACACTCACCATACGAATAACGGCAGCATTAAGCTACTATTTCACGCTAGTATTCTGTGAGAGCGTGGTCCTTCCCCGGTTGAGCCGCCCCATTCGTGCTACAACCATTATATAGCTGCAGCGTGGCTCTACCACGTATACGTATTTTTAAAATGTTTGTCCGTATCTCTAACAGTCTATCCGGGCTTGTTTTCGGAATGGCTTAACAGATTGTATCGAAACTTTACAAACAGATAGAGACCAACACAAGGACGGATCTAGGCTATGTTTTATCGGAAAACGTGAAGATTTTTCGCAAAAATAAAAAATTTATTAAATATATAGTCTTTATATATTCACTATAAAATAACGCTGCACCAATCCAGGTCAAAACGTGGCGGGGCGCACGAAATAAAAATATATTTTTCTATCACCGCTAGATGTTTTCATTTAAAAAGAGAAACTTAATCTCCAACGACTACATTTACTATTAAATCCTTAATTTAGTCATATCTTAATTAATAACCATAAAGCAGAAATGTCTTAAATAAGTCTCGGTATACAAAAATGTAATAAAGAATTCTACCGTAAAACACTTAACGCCAGTTAATCATGACTAATCCACTTTTATGCTAAGCACTTAAGGCCAGATTGGACGTATTCTCGTATTGAAGACCCGATTTTGTCACACGAGAATTGATAGCTCTTTAACTGTACCCGAGCATATGTTTTAGTACATCGGGCATATTTGTACTAACACATATGCTCGAAAAAAAATATTCAGATACATGAAATACTCAATTAAATTCTTAATCGAATGGTAGTTATCAAGATAAAAACAATATAATTTAATTGCCGGAAAAAAACTTTTACATTCGAGCTCTCGCTTTTTTAAGCGATAACAATATAATATTTATCGACAACGTGAAAGATATGTTATTGAATTAGATTCTTCATGAGGAACACTTTTACTTAAATTCGGTATTTCCTGATAAAAAGCAAAAAAGTTTGAAAGAAAGTAACTTTTTGTTCACCGAAAAAATGAATTCCTAGCCTACATATAGTTTAAAATGCATCACGATGAAATTCATTCTGTTAGGAAAGCAGTTAATAATAATATCCTCCAGATCGAATTTCAGTTATGGCCAGTCTGAACGGAGATTATAGTGTCCAAGTGTGGTGTGCACAAGCGCAGGTGCACCCTCTGCTTCCTCACTCTCGTAGTCTGATGGGACGGCGACCCGACGCGACCGGAGAGAGATAAGGCGCAGAACCAATTGCTTTACATTCTTTTGAAGTAAAACACCGCCAATTTCTTGACTAGTGATGTTACTGAGAATTTCTTGTGAGAAAAACCCAATAGCTGATTTTGGGGTGACCCGGTATTCGAACCCGGGACCTCATAATTAGCAACCGTATGTACGACCACTAGACCAACAGTCAGGAAGGCAGTTAATATGGAAGCATTAAGAGCGAGAGGTTGTTTGTTGTCTGTATTACTTTGAAAGTTATTTATTACAATGTATGTTGAATTCATTTCATAAGCGGGTAATTTAATGCTAACTTTCTTTTTCACACGATATAATACGGAAGAGTGTTATTATTTTATTTTTATTTTTTTTAATTTATGTAGTAAAATTTTAATCTTTACCTGAAAAAGAAATTAATACTTGAGATTATAGCCACTTTGTAAAACTTAATTATGATTTTTATGATTTGAATAGATACGAGTACGTGTACTTGTTGCATTATTTTCATCATCATCATCATCATAGTTACAGCCCCTCACAAGTCCACAGCTGAACATAGGCCTCTCCCAAGGAACGCCACAAATCACGGTCCTGAGCCACCCACATCCATCGATTTCCTGCATGTTTTATCGGTCGTCACTCCATCTAGTAGAGGTCGATCTACACTTCGCCTACCGGTACGAGGCTGCCACTCGAGAATCTTTTTTCCTCATCGGCTGTCGGTTCTTCGAGCTATATGGCCGGCCCATTACCACTTCAGCTTACTAATCCGTAGGACTATAGTGGTCACTCTGGTTCTACTGCGAAAATCCTCATTTCTAAGTTTATCATGCAGAGAAACACCAAGCATTATTTTATCTCTACATAAATAAATTGATTGTAGTGTCTGTTTGTATCTCTACGTCACTGGCTTCTACTACGTTCAGAAGATTATTTGTAGGTTATTACGACATAAATAATAATTTACAAATTTTTGTCAAAATCTTTCTGCCAGACAGGCAGAAAGATTTTGACTAAAATTCCATGCTAATCTTGGGCATGGGTGAAGCAATTGTGATTAAACTTTATGGACAGATAATCAACAATTGAAAAGATAATTCCTAGCCTGCACGTTTATATTTATGAAATAAAACGCTTGCACGAAATGATACATGATATTAAGTGGTAAGACTACGTTTCAGCTGAGAAGTATGTCTGGTCACCTTGTAATGGCGGTGTAAGAATATCCACTCCCCCGTATCGTCCATTGGTAGTCATAAAAATCCAGAAAGGGGAAAATTGAACAACAAATGAGCAACAGCAACTTCCTGATGACAGCTCAAAATAATAAAAAGACTGTGGACGCCAACCCGGCCGCCAAGCGTGCCGGCTATGGTAAGAGTCTGAGGTACCGCTTACCTATTTCTGGCAGCGAACAGCAGTGAGCAGCTTGCTCTAATGTGTTCCGCTCTGAAGAGTGTAAAGACATACATACATACATATACACTTACGCCTGTTACCCAGATGGGTAGGCGGAGACTACAGACTTACATTTAGCACGACCCTGACACACCTCTGTCGCCTCCTCCACAATCAAATACCGACGCATACACGCTCGTCGGTTAAGGGTACTCCTATCGTGGCCCATTTTCAGTATATCGCCAATTTAATCGATAAACTTTCGGCTAGGATGTCCCTTTCCGACTCCGGCATTTACTTCTGCAACATAAATTTTCTTTGTCTGCAATATAAATTTTGTTTGTCAGAGTATAAGGTGTCAACATAGTTAAGAGTTGTTAGGTCTATTTTGGTTTTGACAACGCATCCTATAGCTTGTCTGTTTAAAGTTGCTTGCATGTGGCTGTAGATTACAGTAGACAGCTGAGCTGTAAGGTCTTTTGTCGTTTCAATGATATTTAGGAAAAATATTGAAGGAGAAAATTCTAGTTTATTAGTTTAAACGTTTTACAACAAACAAAGATTTTTTTTTACAAAAAGGGTTGATATCAAGGAATACATAAAGTGGCTTCATCATGTATACGTGATAAAGCCACGCTGCAGCTATATTATATTATGCTTGTAGCACGAACGGGTCGGCTCGACCGGGGAAGGACCACGCTCTCACAGAATACCAGCGTAAAATAGCAGCTTAATACTGCTGTGTAGAGATCTAGAGACCCTTTTTTACTGGAAATGAGGCATTCCATCTTAATCCTCAGGGGTGACAACGCATCTGCATTTTGATTCTTAATCGAGGATAGATGTAGATGTCTATGGGTCACAGCATCCACTTACCATCAGGTGGACTGTGTGCTTCTTTGTCACCCTAATTCTAAAAAATTCTAGTTTGTTAGTTTTATCGTTTTACTAAAGAAAATTTTTACAAAATGGTTATAACATCAAGAAAAACATTAATGAAAATAACCCCTGGGAATGAGATGATCTCCACCATGCTGGTTTTATTAAAATTTATTGCAAAATGTGTAAATTATTGTTTAAAAATATAATCCCGAGCGGTTTCTGATGGTTCTTCCCAATTATAAAATTACTCTACGAACCAGCGGTAAATAAAAAAAAATATCACTATTGAGTGTTTCGCAAATTGGTATTCCATAATACCTCTATATCTCTATCATCTATATTAGATTAAAATTATTCTACGTATTCAATTCCCAGTGTTAGGCATTTTTAGGAAAAATTTTAATAAAAATGGATAACGATTTAAAATATAAATTAAGTAAATACGAAATACACGTAAAACTTTCGCTTCGTGTTTAGTTCAACGGCCTCTACCACTTAACTAAGGTGGCTTAATAAAGGAAGTTAATGAGTTTCTTGGCTTGGAGGTTAACGCACTTAATGTGTCTTAATAAGGCTCGCTTCTAAAGACACTTTTTAGGAAGTATATGCGGAAATATATGTCACCATTATAACTTCCGTTAAGTTTAAAAAACTTTAGCATTGCCATTATAAGCTATCAAAAATGACCACCGCTGAACATAGACCATATTGCTTGCCTCATGGGGGGGAGTTACCAGTTGACATGCTTGGCAGTCGGATTAGTTTTTTTATATATTTTGAGTTACATTTAGGAAGATGCTACTACCTGCCTCCTGTTTCAGTTTCTTTCTGTCGCCTTTTACATTTACGGGATGATATGGCATAGTCTATTACCTTTTTTTGCCACTACATGCTACTAAGTTATATAAGCTTTCAGGTCATATTTGTAATTTGATTCAGAGAGAACAAACCTTGTGAAACAAAAAACGTCATACTCTCACGTGGTCAGGTCACTTTCACCATCTCTGAGTCATCCCGCAGGTCATTGCCACTGATCATGAAACCAGCTCGATATCATAACTATTGTGCAAGATTGGGTTTCCATTGATCTATGTGAAATTGAGTCGTTAAAAAAGACTTTCTCCTCGTAACTTAAGCATGATTTTGTATTCGATAGCATTGTAATTTATCCAGATAAACATGTCTAAAGAGTGAAAATTTTTAATATTATACAACTTACTTTTTTCTTATTTTTACCGTGTCATCCGATTCTAAGCGGCAAGTTAATTTAAAATTAATTACTTAATTCGACACAGCACAGGCATACACCAAAGTGAATGAATGAAAACGTAATAAAAAAACCATTTCGATTCTTGTAAAGTCATCAATATTAACTGAAAACGGATAAACAACTTTATAACGGCCATCTCACTTACAATTTGCGCATGAAACGGAATTTTTTAGCAAGTGATACTTTTATACAACATAAACAAAATCCCTGTGGTTCCCATTGAGTGCGTTATCAGAATCTGTATGCAAACGTATAGAAATACTTTAACTGCAGATAACTCGACCATAATTATTTACACCACGCTCTGACAGAACACCATATTGTGGTGTGAATATCATATTATGAGTCCGTTGTACTAGAAAGGCATTCCATTTTAGATCTCAGGGGTGAGTGGTCTTGTGTCTTAATCAAAGAAACATGTAGATATCTATGGGTCACAGTATACACTTACCAACAGGTAGGATGTGTGCTCAACTGCTACCTGGCGGAGCGCGACTCTCATTGGAGGGCCAAAGATGCGTCCACCAGTATCTAGCTTCCCCTTACTAGGCAGGTCCGTGCGGGAAAGGAACGGAAGAGAGGAGAATTATGCCAGCCTAACCAACATATACGAAATGCAAAGGTGTGCGTTGGCGTAAGCACTTCCTCAAGAAACTCATTTCCTTTTCTTATATAAATACACATAATTTTAACTGTTTGTCAGCAGGTGATATACTACGAGCACGCCCAACATCAGCACCATTATGATGAGCATGAGGAGGAGCCCGGCTGGGGACCCTGGTCCAGAAGCATAGACCCTGAGGTCAGACTAAACTAGAACTTTAAAGACACCCTTACACTATGATTCTCTCCTGTATCGTGGAGTGGTTTTACATAACTACAGCCCATCCAAGTACACTACTGAATACAGGCCTCCCCAAAGACTGTCTCATGGGGGGGATATTTGCCATAGTTGCTTAGGAAATGGGTTGGCAACCGCAGTTTTTTTATTTTTTTATTTGTTTACAAGAAGATGCTGTTGTCCATCACCTGTTCTGTTTTCTCTGTCGCCTCTTACGACACTTAAGAGATGATGTAGGGTAGTGGATTCTTCATCCAAATATCCAGACCCAGAACAACTATTTGTAGGCCATACAATTGTAGTCTAGCTCCATACGGGATTTGAATCTGCGTCACCGGGGCGTCATTCGATAGAATAGCTAGATACTAGATGTATTATAGAAGTGGCAGGCTTGACCGCCAATCAACAACATGTACGTGGTAAACCACCGCTGCAGCTTTATTATGGTTGTATCGAATGGGTCGACTCGACCGGGGAAGGACAAGGTAAGGACCACCCTCTCACAGAATACTAACGTCAAATAACAGCTGAATGCTGCTGTATTTCGTATGGCGAGTGTAGAGATCCGGAGACCCTTTTTACTGGAAACGAGGCATTCCATCTCACATCCATCATTTATCTTTCTCAGGGGTGACAACACATTTGCATTTTTGTTCTTAATAAAGGATAAATGTAGATGTCTATGGGCCACAGCATCAACTTACCAGCACATGGACTATGTAGACGTTTATCTGCTTTACTCTTTAAAAAAACTGGACAGCTAAATGAAAACAATTCTCTTACAGGAAGAGTTAGACGCAGAGTTAAACAACCGACCCTACAGAGCACAGGAGCGCGTCTCACTCAGCACCAACAGACCACTCCTTACACTTACTTAACTCAAACGTTGCCAACCTTACCTTCAACTACCACGCTGCCACAGCTACCTCTAACCGTACTTTTAATGTGAAATGACGCGACATTTTTATTTGTAGAAAGGGTCAACAAAATTTAAAGACTTTATTAAAAAACCAACAACTCTTCGACTTTCTATTTAGTTCTCATTGTAGGCACTTTGTGCTTCCATGTCGGTAAAGACATTAATTAATTAAAAGAAATTCAAAATAATCGACGTCTGCTATAGATTATAAGATTTTTTTACCAAAAAAGAACATTAGTATTTTCTTTTAAAATCTCATTTTTAATCATACCCCGTAGCAGAATGTTGTTGACACTGTCATTAAGCGTGTGAAGAAAGTAAGTATTTCTAGTAAAATTATCTAGGTACTATTCAGTTTTACAAAATATTGTACCTACTTCCATAAAAAATTGTAAAAAATAATTTCGTTAAAAGTATATACTATTTAATTCATATAATAAATTTAACAACATGATGTACTTCTGTAAAGAACCGTAAACGTTTTCATTAAAAGTATCTACTATTCAGTAAACATAATAAATATTTTAATATCGTATACTTTTATATAGAATTGTAAAAAATATTTATTTGTATAACCTATATTGTGGAGTATTTCAATTTTTTGCCTCAAGCTAATGGCCATTGCAGACGATGTTGCAGACGATAGCTTGCGCAAATGCTATTTTGAATTAAATTTTATTATACAAACAATTGAAGCAGTCGACTGCAGCAGGCTGATGATAATCATGATGCTGATGATACTAACAAATAAATGTGGCTAGTTGTTGTCACTTTGGATTTTGCGTTTGGCAATCCGTATGCCTCTTAACACACCTTTTTTGTACTAACACCTACATATTTAGTCCAATCGACTGTCCACAATCGTAAACGCAAATAGAAAACTATAAAAATGAATGCAATTCAACGCAGTCATGAGACTTAGGTTGATATTTATCATCTTTTTATTAATAATCATTACCATTCACTGCAGCTTTCTCTTCCTTCTTCCTACCCTTATTCCAAGTTAGATGTATGGGATTGACAATTTCATCAAACAATCATTCATAGTTCTATTAAAGTTAATCATAAAAGAGATAACAAAGCTTGGTTAACTGCAGTCCGTCAT
Organism: Parnassius honrathi; assembly: GCA_018247895.1. NCBI lineage: Eukaryota > Metazoa > Arthropoda > Insecta > Lepidoptera > Papilionidae > Parnassius > Parnassius honrathi. The sequence continues at coordinate 1,564 of DWHP01009786.1, read as the reverse complement.
TGTTCGCCAACGTTTGTTTAAACTAAGCACTCGTACTTGTCCGTCTTATTAGACAGACAAGTACGAGACACTACTAAGCAAACATGTCACATACAAATGATCAACTTTCTATGTTTGAACGCCACCGCAAGTACAGATAGTTCATTTATTGCACATCTAGACGTGGTTGGGTTTCACTGTCAACTCGACCAGGTCACGCTACCAGCTCTGTCATTGGTCTATTGGTCGTAAATGCAACTGGCGTTCGTGAGGTCCCGGATTCAGATCTCGGGTCGGGCCAAAACTTGTTGCTGGGTTTTTCTGTTATAAAATGCACTGTAGCAGACCACAGTCAGGTGGTTGGTGCCCGTATCTCGGAAAGCACGTAAAGCCGTTGGTCCTGCGCCTGATCTATCTACGCTCGTATCGGGTTACCGACTCATCAGACTATGAAAGTGAGTGAATAGAGAGTGCACCTGAGCATACAATTGAGCACTATAATCCTGTCCTGCGCTGATGGCTACTCTCCGTTGAGCCTGACCACCGTGATCGAAATTAGGTCTGAACGATATTATTATTTGGTATATTCAAATCTTAATTGTATTCCCTATTACCTATAGACATTAACCAACAGTAAACCCATATTTGCAAGTTACTCCACATCTGGTATGGGCATATGTGCTATGATATTATATACTATGGTATTTTAAATTGAAAATAGGAAAGCTGACACCAAATTGATATATATTTCTTTGTCATTCTCAATTTTTACTTCTTATATTACACAACCCGCTCATAAAATGTACTCGTATAATATCACGCATCCGATGGTAAATTGTAAATGTTGCCATTAATAATAATATAATAGTGTTCTAGACAAACCTACGCGCGGATTTAATTGTAAAATAAAAGACTTCATACTCGATAATCAGAATTGGATTAGAACAAAGTAATTTTTATTGAAAATAGTTTACACACTTTTACAACTGGTTCAGAAAAAAATTCCGTTCTAGGTATAATCAGCAACAAACTACTTACAAACTTTTAAAAACAATAGCTTTAAACATCTTCGTTCAAATTATTACAACACTTTTTATAGTTTTTGTTTAAACTTGATAATAGATACCATGTATATTTGACGAGTAAGTAATTTTATCTATAATCGATTTTCTTACAGTTACAAGAATATCAATTATTCGAGTTTTTTAACACATTTCACAAATAATGTCCGCATGGTTGAAAGGGTTTATTGAGAAAAATATTGTTTGTATTGCTTTGCTAGAATAGTCTAAGTGCACTTGTAGTAAATTATTTTATGTTTAACAATTTCTCGTCATAGTTTGGTTTGATTGTATTTATTTTGTATGTTTGTTGTGTGAACTATTTATTAAAATAATTTTGGAGGAACGTGTTAATGTGTTTTAATTCATACCCTCCTTTTTAGATGTAAAAAGTAAAGTAAAGTAACAGCCTATATACGTCCCACTGCTGGGCACAGGCCTCCCCTTATTTCTGAGAGGGTTTTAGGGCAAGGAAGTGTCCGCCGCGCTGCCCTAATGCGTGTTGGCGAACTTCACATGTCTTC
>DWHP01009785.1:0-10083 GCA_018247895.1 Parnassius honrathi | reverse complement strand
GGTTCGCGGGTTCAATCTTTCTCGCGACGCGGCTCTGCGTGGCGCAGCTACAAACCAACTGACTGCGCGCTCCGGCGTAGGCTAATAACTCACTCGATCTTCCGCGCCCTCTAGAGCAATGCCGTCCGTCCAAACGTTCAACCGGTTCTCGCGCATTCGGGCGCTAACATAGGCTGTTTTCCGCGACCAAGACAAGAACCTGGAATAATAAAAATTTGCAAGGTGCAAGGTCTCCCAATGAGATGCCAATAATTAGACATTTTGGTTTCTTTTTTTTCTAAAATTAAGTGTTGTAACTTCTTTTATTTTGCACACGGACATGTTATTTTATTTTTTCATTTTTTAAATTTTTTTTAAACAAATGACAAGGGATCTTACAGTCCGCCACCAGGTAAATGGCTTCTGCACCCCATGGACATCTGCAACCTAATTTACACAAAGACTGCAGATGCAGTGTCACCTCTGAGGACTATTATGAAATGGTGATAGTTACAAAGGCTACTATTTAATGGTGAAAATAGGTTAAAGAACGGTAGCCCAGACAGACTCCGAGGTAGACAAAGAGTAGAGTATCCCACATTGATAGTAGAAATATCTTTTTTACGTTTTCTTTTATTTTCATATTTATACCGTAAATGTAATTTCTATACTCTTCTAAAGAGTATTTCAGAAAATTCTCGTAGCTCACAAATAGAATTTATTGTATTTATAAGCTACAAGAATTTTACCGAAATACTCAGGAATACAGACATTGTTTCAGAAACAATACATTGAAAGAGTCTTTAAATTATACGAAAGGCCTATTACGGACCGCAATATTATTTTCTATTGAACAAGACGATCTTGTCGATGAATGAGATATATTGTATAACCTTAATATTCTTTGTTCCTTCAAAGAAGAATCGAGTGATATAGTTTCAGTACGGGATAAGGTTTCTGTTCCACTTACACGAGTTTAAAGATTTTTTTTCTGTACTACCTACCATGTTTGTGACAAATGAACCTACAGTTCACCTGGTGGTAAGTTGTTATTACAGTTCACGGACACCTTTTTATAGAATAAGGGTGAAAACGAGCACACAGTTCACTTGACGGTAAGTGGGTGTTGAGATCTATAGATTCTACGTTTATCCCCGATTAAAATTCGAAACGCAGATGCGTTGTTACCCCTGAGGACTAAGATGGAATGCGTCGTTTCCAGTAAACTCCGGTCTCTACACTCACTATACGAAACGCAGCAACATTAAGCTGCTAATTTACACTAGTATTCTATAAGAACGAGGTTCTTCCCGGTCGAGCCGATCCACTTGTGCTACAATCATGGTATAGCTGCAGCGTGGCTCTACCACGTACTGGGTTCAAACAATCTTCGTTACACAAACCAGTCTTCCAATTATCTGATGCGATTTTTTATCTTACGTCTTTGAAAATACGGTCGAGAACGCAATGACTCAACCGTCTATCTCACTCGTCGCGTCGTCGTCCTTAAAGTTTCGCATTCGTTTACAAACGTTAGTAAAGTCGAAAATCGTTGATAATTGTAAGAAACAGCAACCATTTCACTTGGCGAAAACGCGATCCTATTCTATGTTGGATTAGTTTCGCCCTTTAAACCAATCCCGCCCGTCTTCAAACCAATTGCACCGACGACCGTTTTCTGCAATCGTTTTCACCGTCGGGAAAACGATTGCGTTTCGTTCGTCAAAAGTTCGACAACGGCCCACCACTAACTATAATATTGTTACTGATGCATTGTCACCTCTGAGGACTAAGATGGAATACCTCACAGTCCGTAATTATTGTGACTCTCTTTAGCCTTCGGACTGGGACACAATAGAGCACGAACTGCAATATTGCGGCAGAGATTGGTAAGAGAATTATTCCTACTCAGATGGATGCCTAGGCACAGAAGAAGTCGCATCTAAGACTCTTACTAGGTATTCTACCTTATTGACAGTTAGAAAGGGTCTCTTCGTACTGAAGACAGACAACACATTTGCGTTTTTATTTTGGTGTGAAATATGTATAGCCGCCGGTCAGACAGACTGTTGGCATTTTTTTATTTTTAGATATCTTTTTTAGTTATAGATACCTTTGTAATGTTATGTCCAACACTTTTGTAACATATTTCAGTTAACATTACACAGTTATTGGTATTGTCACAGTAATGCCGTCAGAGGCAGCATCGAATACAACTATTACAGAAGTCACTGATTAAAAGAGTTGAATTGAGTTGAATTGAGTTGAATTGAGTTTAAAGAAAAATTGTTGAATTTAAAATTTTTGTATTTAATGAATATAAGTGTTTATTAATTAAGTAGTCATATTTTTCTTGAAAAAATCCTTATTATTTTATTTTTCGTTACGCGATATCTATTTTCTCTCGTAAACTACCCTTTTATGCACATTACCTGTACAAAATAATGTTTCATATTTGCCAGGCGTCTTGCGACGGCTCACAATTTTTTTGATTTAGGATATATGTCGGCCACAGCATCAACTTACCACGATTTACTGTGTGCTCGTTGTCACACTTACTTCCGTAATTAGTTAGCAGGTTTTTTTCGAACCAGTGTTAACCCTAGTCTTAATTTAGTTTTAGAAAACACATCATAAGTTGCGGGTGATTACAAAAAAAAACTACGATGTACCTACTATAATCTATTTTTTTTGAAACTTGTAAACTTTAATGACTTTAAACACTTAAAGTTTCTTTGAATATTTTATGACGTATGAAAATATATTAGTCGAAAATAAATTTAAAATTAAACATTCGGAACTAATAGGTAAACTATGGTGTGCAGATATATTTCGTGAACACTTGACATATCGCTCTCTGACCATCCTTTTCTTAGCCCTGGGGCATAAATAGAAGCGCGTATTTGAAACTGATTGAGTTTGATGAACTGAGTGCTATAATCTTCTTCTACTCCCAAAACGTAAAGCATTATTACTGTCAAATATTGAGACAAATATTTGATAGTATCGAGGCAGCGTTTCACATATGGCTGTAGTAACTGGAGGCTTAGATTTCTAAGAAATGTGCTTGTTGTAATTTTTTTATATCTCCAGCTCAAACATACATATACAGAAAAATCTAACCGTCCATCTACGTCTATTATTGCAGTTGTCTTAGTATGACTGTTATGAACTGCTGCGAACTTGTGGTGGGTTATAATGTTAATGCTCAACACTCTGCCTGGAGAAGCACTAACATCAACGAAAGAGGTGAGTTACTTTATGATTTTCTCATCTCCAACCGCCTGGTAAGCCTAAAGTTAGGATTCACCAACCTTTGTAACGCGTGCTAGGCAAGAAGTGTTAAAAGTAAATTTTGGCCGAGTGGCTAAATAACTTTGAAGAATTTGATGCTTCCCGTTGAGCTGATTTCTTCTAGAAATTAATCAATAAACTGTCACTGCGTTGGCAAGGATGCATAAATTTCAAGAACGATTACGTTGATTAAAAGAAATAAAAAAATATAGAAAAAAAATTACGTTGTCTTAGTCCGTTGTACAGTAGGAGGTCGCGCGTTATCGTGCAGGAGCAGCGCGAATGAGCGATTGACCAAAACAGGTTGGTAGCATTCGAGCTTCTCCATCATTGTGTTAAGCAAATCAATAAACAAATGACTACAAATTTTGATCACTTATCACCGGCGTAAAAAAAAGTATTTGCAGTTTTCGTACGTACAATCACGCCACCATTTGTGCGCGTTACTTTCCAGCTATATGTTATTAATATACCTCCTGAGTTTTTTTTTTCACATTTTGCTAGTAAATCATCTACTTATTCCTTAATTTAAGTAATTATTCCTTCAAATATCATACATCGGCCTACCCATTTTCGATATAGTCAGTATTTAAAATCCTATTCATTATAAAATATAGAACAGATATTATACGTTACGATACGTTTAAAACATTATTCTAAATGCCACCTAAAAAGATATTCAAATTACTTTATCCGAGATTCATCAACCTAATATATTAATCGCTAAACGAGATGCAATATACAGTTGCACAGAAAAATATATCGCAAGGTACAAAATGCATTAAGCAATAAACAGTGGCGGATCATAGAAAAGGCAAACTTGGCACGTGTTCAGGGGCGCAAGATTACAAAGGGGCGCGCGGCGAAGTAAATTCTATAGCAAGGTCGTGCGCGGCAGAATATTACGTGTGAATCACCGAATGGTGCACTGCCATCTATTGAGATGATGATGATGGAATTTCGAGAATTTTTTCAGTGTAAGATGATGGGATTCAGCAGTTAGAATTAATCCAAACAATTCCTCTGAGCATTTCCTATGGTATATACGGTAGAAGATGTTGTTTGTAGTGAAAACTTGATGTCTTAACACAAACACATTAAGTTTGTGATTGGAGCATGACCAACTTGTGAAACCGTTGATTTTAGGAGGAATTTGGAAACGTTTCCTAAAACCATAAAAACGATTGAAGGAGTTGGCGACGAAGACGGTAACCGTAAGTATTCGTGAAGCCTTCGAAGACAGCTGTCCCGTCAAAACCACGACCTCATCACGAAAAGGTCCTTGGTGGAATACTAAGCTAAATGAATTTAGGGAAAAGACCCGGTAACTAAAAGGGCTCAAAAAGCCGAAGAGGATGTTTATAGTGCATCCCTAACTGAATATAATAAAGAAGTTAGGAAAGCCAAGAGAGCATCGTGGAGGAAGCTAAAGTAGGAAGTTGAGTCTTTGCCTCGCAGTGAAAATGCTATCGAAAGCTAAAACTAATCAGATCGGGCTTCTTAAATAGCCTGATGGTAACTTCACTAATAGTGAAACAGAGTCATTGGAGTTACTAGCGTCAACCCGTTTCCCAGAGTCACATAAGGCTTCTGCCTTGAATTCTTTCAGAGCCGTACGAAGGCCTTGAAAGTGAGAACTGGTGTAGGGCTGCAAAGATAATAAGGCCAAACCTGGTGCAGTGGGCTGTTGACTCCTTTAAACTATATAAGACAAGCGGGAGGATGGAATAATTCCCATCCAACTACAGAGGGGTATCGATATCATTCTTTGCTATCTAGTAAAAATCTCTAGCAAGTTTGCATGGGAATATATTCCAGATGAAGGTAAAAAGGACTACGCTTTACGAAAGTCCTTTAGACCTATAAGTCTATCTTCCTTTCTTCTTAAGACATTGGAAAAGGTTATAGATAATATATATAAGAGATGTAGCGCTAGCTATGAGGCCCATACATTACAACCAGCATGCTTATCGCAGAGGCAAATCTACGGAAACAGCCATGATCAGCGTTATTGACAGAGTCGGAAAAGCAATGGAGGATAAAGAAATAGCTCTTTGTGCCTTTCTAGATACTGAGGGCGCCTTCGACAGTAGCACCACATCACTGCAGATCGGGGGTCTAACATCTAAAAATGTTGACCCCACAACCATCAGGTGGGTGAAGTCGATGCTCTCAAATAGAAAGGCAAAAATGGCGCTGTTTCAAACTTCGATTGAGGTTGCCCACAAGAAGGTGTTGTACACGATGGTAGACCTACGCATTAACAATGATTTATGCTGATGACCTTGTGATCATTGTGTTTGCCAAAGTAGATACTTTATCGTTAATCAATTAGTGTAGGGATAACAGTTTATCGGTTAATTCCGATAAAACTGTTATATATATATATGCGCTGAGGTCAAACTTAGTGAACTCGAAGCTAGTTGGAGATTGCGTGAATAATTTAAATGCCCTGGGATGTAACAACAGGGTCGTCTTAAGATAGGTTCCGGATCACGCGGGTATTGTAGGCAATGAATTTTCCGACAAACTTGCGCGGGAGGGCACAAATTGTACACAATTTGGACCTGAGCTATTGTGTGGAATCTCAAAAAGCCTAGCCTGATTGACCCTTGAAACTCTTTAGCACAATAAAATATTAAGATCTGCTCTGATGCACCAGGCTTATAGCACTCTAAAATCTTAATCCGAGATTATGACCGTAAATTCGCTTCGGATGCCTTAAGATTAAGTAAAAATAAATTGCGCATTCTGATTCATTGCGCAAAAGAGAGCCGTACGGGTAATTTATAACTTAAATTGTAAAGAGTCGCTTAGAACAAAATTTAAGGAAATAAGCATATTAATTTTGGCATCGGAATATATTTATGAAAATTGAATGTATTGTATATACATAAAAACATAAATAGCTTTAATAAGAATAAAGATGTTCGTACTTTAAACACTAGGAACAAACATAAGCTTGTAATACCAGTTACTAGACTCCACAGAATTAGTAATTCATTTATGGGACAATGTATACGCTTTTACGACAAAATCCCAGAAAATGTGCAAAATTTGTCGCCTGGTGAATGAGGTAATCGCCACCGTGCTGGTTCTATGAACGTTCATACAAAACTTGTACAAAATAAATTTGTTGTAAGTTGAAATATGTTTAAAACAAAGTCCCGCTGGGTTTCTTGCTGGTTCTTCCCAGGACAGAGGTTTTGCGAACCAGTGGTATAAAAAAATTACTTTCAATAAACATTTTGCAATAATCTATATTGAATAAAAATCGTCGCTGCATGCATAGTATTTAAAAAATGGCAAATTGTGCAATAATTACGTGTCGGAAGAACAGCGCGAAATGGAATTCAAATAAAGGAAACATGTCTTACAACCAGTAAGTCGATACTATTTATATTTCGTAAATATTAGAAACAAAAATAAAGAAATATTGATGTGTCAAAAACATTAATCAAAAGAATAAAATCTCCGTCAAACACATCGAATCGGGTTTGTAGTAGTGACAATACGACGTAATTGCTTGTATGGGAGCACCCAGTGACACCGATCCTCGTACAAAATAATGTTGACAGCCATTCTATTCTGTATTATAGTATTCTATGGTTTCAATGCATTATTTAACCGATAGTCATTCACAAATGACGCCATGAAAACCAGAGTGGCCTAGCTAACATTTTTTAAATAGTGTAACTTTGAAATATTCATTCAAACAAGTGATCTGTCAAATTACGCGCGTAAGCCGTAAGGTTTCTTGTAAGTTTTAAACATTTGGTGTTAAAATCCAAAAAAACATTGGATGTTTCTATACAAGATGAAAAACCAGGTGAAAATCAAGAATCTAATGATGTTGAACTACAGATGGAAGGTAGGTTTTACTCAATTTATTATAAAGCATTTTCATATTCACTAGTTGAAATAATTACAAAGTTAAACTTTATGTTCTGGTTTATACTACAGGAATGTTTCCGCGTCATGACGACCCATTTCAAGATTCAGGTTCTGAGTAAGAGTCATTGAGAAATCTGTCCCAAGAATCTTTAGATCTGCTTGAACTTCCAAAATATGAAAACAATCCTCCTGGTAATGAATATGGTCACTTCGAAGAGAAGGGCAAATAGACCTCTAAAAAGCTTGGCGTGCTCAGAAGAGCGGGATAGTATTTCATGCCGGCACACCACCTGCAACTTTACAAGACGCAGGTTCAGCCGCACGTGGAATACTGTGTCCACCTCTGGGCTGGGACTCCCCAGTGCTAACTACTTCCATTTGATCACATTCAGCACAGAGCTGTTCGATCTTCGGCGACCGAGCTCTTTCTGATCGGCTTGACTCACTGGCACTGCGAAGAGATGTTGCATCTCTTTGCGTAATTTATCGCATTTACCACGGGGAGTACTCAGAGGAATTGTTCGGACTAATCCCAGCCCCACAACCTCACCATCACACATTGAGACAAAACTCGCCTTACCATACATACCATCTGGATGACTGTAGGTCAACCACTGTACGATGTTTAGATGATTTTTGTTAATCTAAAGTACATAATTAAAAGAGACATATTTGGATTAACTAGCATTTTAATTATTTTTAGATAATTTCAAAAAGCCACAGTAGCCTAACTGAAAAAAAACCTAAATCATAGAGTAAAAGACTTGTTCTCCGCATAATTTGACAAAATAAACACCCAAGATTAGAAGACACATTACATAATCATTAATTTGGCCATAAAATTATGACAAAAATCATAGCTTTCAGTATTCCTTTAAAATCTCAGTATTCATTATTAGTAGATAAGGTACTCTGGTGGTGGGAAATATCTAAGGCTTCTACTACACTACAGTGAATCAGGGCTCTGAATTAAGGGTGGGCGTGGCCCTTAAGTAGGGATGTCATTACACTGCACAGATTTTACGCCTTTACTCAGTCATAGGGATGGGCTAGTGAAAAAATATATCGATATTTTTAAACAGTGTCAATATATATCGCGTGATAAATATTGATATGTCATTCGTGATGTACTTAGTAGGGTAAGAGTCAAAACTTCATTAGTGGACGTATTGACGATGAAAAAAATACAACAGCACATAATTGCTTTTGTTGCTTAATGTTTTCTCTATTAAATTATAAAACAAATATAACATTTTAAAATACATCTTAATTTATACCAATTCGATATTCTTAAATAAATATCGATATTTTTTATCCAAGCCTACTCGGTCAGAGAGCGAATCTTGGAGCGGCTGAACGTCATGCCATCTATATTATGATATGAACATACGAAATTCTGTTTCTGCTTTAGTTTTATCTCTTATGTAGTGGTGTATTAATTTTTATGGTAGTTTCATGTCTCCTTCAGTATTATCGCTTTTCCGAATGAATCTACGAAACTTTACTATGTCGAAATACGACCAGGCGAAATACGAGTAAGGTAAGCCGATAAAACAATTTCCGTTGCAAATAACTATTACCTTGTGAGATTGCAGATTAAACTATTTACCAAGTTAGAGCTCTATCAATATAATTATGATTAAAAAATTAATAAAACAATTTCAATATTTGTAAACTTATGTTAATTGATTATCACAGTAAAAATTAACGATAATTTGACATCGAAAATAAAATAATCGATTGAAGACAATTGCACTTCTGAAATTCGGGTGTATATATTTTCGACTGAAAGACTAGTCTGTTTGTTGATTCGTAATTGAAATTTTCGCGATTGAGTTGTTTCTGCTAAATAAACCTTTAACTTTAAAAGTTTAGACACTATCAAACTTCGACATTTTTTTCGAATATTTATTTTTCGGCGGCATGAAATTCGTGATAATCATCGCTCGCAATTTTTAACATACGGAATTTTATACCTTCGAATGGTTAGTTATTTCGGAACCTCGTGACTTTGACTTTTTAAAACATCGTTCATTAAACATCGCTCATGCAGAACGATGTTCATGAATGATATATCGATGTTTGAAAGAATTGATGTATCGTTTGCATCCCTAGTCACGCGCCGATTAAGTGCCCTAGCTGCCCCTGGTGTTATCACACAGTACAGTGGTGAGCGTACTGTAGACCGGGTCCACTTTGACGTCCTAATTAGGGACCCTTACTCCATTACTTATTACACCACTTTTATTAAGGGCTTAAGAACCCTGATTTAGTGTAGTGTAATAGGTATATTACACTTACTAAGGCCTAACACACTACACAGGGAATTCCGAAAAGCAATGATCGGGTCGGCCACACACAGCATCCCGTTTTGGCCGCAAAATTTCGAACTGAAAACTACAGTAGGTGTGTGACGGGTCCTTAAATTTATGTGGACTTACTGCGTTCGGAATCCCGAAACGGAATTCCAAAACGGAATTCCATATGTATGTGGCGGGCCTATGTACGGGACCCCGAAACGAAATTCTGTATGTATGCGGCTGGTCTTAATCTCACACGGAGAGAGGAGTGTGTATACACTTTAGCTGTTGCTCATAAATCACATTCAATTTAGGATAATAAAAAAAGTAGAATTCTCATTTATATATTTGAAGTTAAGTATAAAATTTGGCTACTATTTGAAAATAATCCTGCATATTATTTTATACAATTAATACGAAAACATCTAGAAACAGGTTGGTAACGATCACCTCATTTCCAGGGGTTATTATCAATCATTGTCTCTTTATGGACGACACAAACGGTCGGTTCAACTGATCATTCCAACTGATCAGTTAAAATTGCGACTGTTGATATTTTTTATAATATCGGATTTTCGATATATAAATTATAAATATACCAATATATATATGTATA
>DWHP01009784.1:0-10083 GCA_018247895.1 Parnassius honrathi | reverse complement strand
GTATATATATATATATATATATATCATATCATATCAAGGTTATAACAGCAAAAAATTGCTGTAATTATAAAACAATATCTTAGTATGATTGTGGTTTTCTTATGAACATATATTATTTAAATGTGTCTTGATAAAAAAATGACAATACTCTGTACAAATTGGCATTTTAAAACAGTTTTTACACATTAAGTTTTTTTTTTCTTTCCTCTCCTTTTCTTAAACAGCATGTGTATATTTTATTACATTCTGGCTTTTAGTAGAGTGACCTACAAAGTTTTCAGTTAGTTTTACAAAATAACTTGCAATAATTCTGCTCCATATATGTGGGTTCCTTAGAAACTAGTGTTTGCTGTCTTGTGTTCAAGTTACCCTTGCCAAAGTCTCGAATAAATTTTCTTCTCACATTAGTTTTATTGCTTCCAATCCCACTATTAAACATAATATGCGTTATTATACCATTTATCTCTACGAGATTTAGTAACAAGTAAAATATTGCTGTAGCTGTATAAGTGAAATATTGTATAAGTGTAAACAACTATTTTGGTTATAACTCTTAAACAATCAAAGAAATTAAAGTCCTTTTACAAAACAAACATTTTGTAACTATGTGCCATACAAGGTGAAGTGTGTAATACTTAACCAAACTTAGCATACATGTCGATCACTTGGGAGGCAGCCTTAAAGACTGATGCAACACTAGTTGAAGTGGCAACAGTGTAACTAGTACAACTCTAGCTACTAAGAAGACTAACTTCTTTACATTTGATATTTTGAAGTGTTTATGTTTTATTTATGACCAGGTTGTGTTTTACCTCACCTTTTTTTTTCATAGAATAAAGGTGACAAACAAGCAAACAGTGCACTTGATGGTAAGTGGATGCTGGGGCCCATAGACATGTAGATTTATCTTCAATTAAGAATCAAAGTGCAGATGCGTTGCCAGCCCTGAGGACTGAGATGGATTGTCTTGTTTAAAGTAAAAAGGGTCTCCGGTCCTCTATATTCACCATACGAAACACAGTAGCAGTAGTAGTAGTAGTATTAAGCTGCTATTTTACGCTGGTATTCTTCCCGGTGGAGATGACCCATTCCTGCTGCAACCACAATATCGCTGCAGCGCTCACCTGGTGCAAAGATAAAGTATTGCACAGTTTTTTAGGTTTTATAGGTTTGTTAATGCATTCTTTTATTTATTGTCTACTGAAACATAAATAACAGAAGGTATCTAAAATAAATACAATAAAGCTTCAAAAAGAAATAGGTGTTTAAAAAATAGTTCTTAAAAAAAATTGCTAATCATACATAATTTGGTAATTTTGAATTGTGCTTAATATTACATTATTGCAGTTTTTCTACATAATTTTACAGCATTCCAAGATGATGAACCAAGAGATAATGTGTGAAGTTGAAATTGGGACACATGGCAGTATGGTAGAGATAGATGCTGATGATCAAGTGGGAGTTAAGGTATGGATTGTAAATAGGAACAAAAAGAAGCTTTTTGATTCAATATAGATTATGAATACTTATGAATGTATATATAATATAATTATGAATGTTACTCGATTGTTTAATTTGCCACTAGTCCTGGGAAGAACCAGCAAGAAACCCAGTGAGACTTTCATTTTGAAAAAACAAAGTAACAGCCTACAATCATATGTTACAAAAAAAAACAACAGGAAAAATAATGGAAATACCCAGGTGGCAATCACTTCATTCCCAGGGGTTATTATCATCCATTAGCATTACTTTATTTGGTGCTTCTTCTTTTATTATTATTAATAGATTAAGCAGGTAGGAGCTAAAAACTAATGCATCAGTTTCTTCATCAGCATGCATCTCTTGCATCTTAATGTTTAGGGATCTTTGTCCATTACTACCTACATTTGTAGTTTTAGCTGAACAGGACAAGTTAACATGTAGACTGCAAACAATGGAATAACTGATTGTTTTTGCATTAAGTATTTATTATTAATTGTGCTAAAGGTTATGATGTTGGTATATCGTGTGGTATATAGATAATATAATTATTAGTATAGCAGAGGATAGATTGAAAAAAAATTCAAGTTCAACACTTAAATTGCCGTCTGTCATGTTTTAAATGCAATACTCCATACAAAGTGACCAACACGTCAGTCAAAGGCTTAGAAGAACCTTTTTGGGTGGGTGTATGTGTGTACATGAGTGTCTGGCGGAGTGTGTGTGCACATGCTCGCATGTTTTTATTAGCTGTTCAGTGTCATTATATATTAGAGTGTAAAACATGTTTTTTTAATAGAATTTTACAAACAAATTTAGTAATATTTAAGGTCAATTATTTCTAATACTCTGTTGTAAATGAAGGGATGTGAGGAGTGACAATTGTTTAGCTAGGTCTGACTTTACGATTGAAACAGTGATTATAAAAGTTTGTTTGCTTCTAAAATCATTGTAATCTAGGAGATATCTAACAGTTTTGTGCACTTTAAGTTACCATACCTATATAGCCTATAAAAGTCCACTGCTGAAAATAGGCCTACCTCGTAGATTGCCTCATAGGGTGGACGGCATAGTTGCCACGCTTGGCAAGCAGGTTGACCACCCCAGTTTTATTAAATAATATTTTATAGACGAGTTGTTATTACGAAGACGCAGCGGCCCATCTCCTGATTTGTTTCTCTCTGTCGCCTCTTACGACACGGGATTATATGGTGTAGTGTATATTCTTACACCAGCACTACATGGTAACTCAAAGATACTTTGTAGGGGCAGTGCATGTTTGAGTGTGGCATTGTACTTTATTTTATTAGTTACTTTAATTATTATATATATAATTATTAAATATTTTTAACTTACCATCTTCCACTTAAGTTACTTTACACATGTATTTTTTTAAATATTCTTCTTTTGGACATTCTAAGGTGGCTTAAAAATTATAAACACAATATATGTAATATCATTCTTGAGGTATTGACTATGACGACATGAGGCCGTAATGGCGGTGCGGTGAACCGCTACTCTCACCGCGCCATGCGACAAGCTGCTGACGGTTAGTGCGTATAAACCACGGAACATTAGAAGAACCATAATTTGATGGTTGTCTAAGCAGATTTGTCCGCTACCGTTAGCTTCTGGTTGAAAGACATACTTTCAACACCCAGGAGCATGTTGACGCCTGACGTATTGTAATAGCAACAATAAACTTAGAATAGATTTTGTTTTAATTATAAATAACATTCCATTACAATCTTTTGTCACTAACTGCAGTATACTTATATTCCTTAACAAATCAATCTTCCATTGCTTCAAAATCTGGGGTAAGCGTCCACAATTGTTCTAATAAAATAAATCATTTAAATAGAAATAAATAAATGACCAAAACGCAGGTCTCCGCCTTGAAGTAATTCAACTGCATATCCGGCAAGCCACTCAGACGAAACACTGCACGACTGATCCCTTATGGAAATGAGCCTTAGGTTTCTATTACATTCTCATATTGTTAATGGTTGTAGATATATGATTTTGATAGGTAAATTAAAATATGAGTAAACTAGTTTAAGTTAATCGAACAGTGCACTGCATTATTATTAGACTTGCAACAAATAGTATATTCGGCCACACGCCAAAAACTGAACATTCTGCGAACTTACTGGCATAATAACCGAATATTAGGCAAAAGTATTTGGTCGGGAAGTAAGTAGTGTTATTCTTCAGAGCATCTATTCTCCGAAGCTAGGATGTCTATGAGAAGAAAAGGAGTAAACTACTGCCTGAAAATGAAGAAAAGTCACTCTGTCTGTACCATTATCTTCCACTTTAATTACGATAATTCGAGTGCATAGACATTTATCTCAGTTCTTTTTTAATTTTTATAATATGCAAGATATGTACCTATGCCTATTTTAATGGTTACAAGAAAAAAGTTTATAAAATAAATAAATATTTTCATTTTACAAATTATCTGGCTACAATAAAATCTCTTACGGTGTTTGGCCAAATAGTACCTAGATATTCGGTATTCGACCGAATAGGATAAAAGTAGGCCGAAAAGCAAATAATAACCGAATATTCGTTGCTAGTCTAATTATTATTTATCAGTTGTGACAAGTTTTATATTGAACAAATAAGAATATAAGTGAAACAAGTATGTGTGTCAATTTTAATTGCAAATGAAGGTGAAGTTTTACCAACTGACAACAATCGCAAGTATAATATTTTCAAAAAGCTTATCTTTTACAGTATGAAGAAATAGAAACTGGTCAATATGAAGAGTATATTACAGATGACCAATATGAAGAAGTGGAAGAGCAGGTTATTGGAATGCAGCATTTAGAAGAAGGTATATTTTGATGCATCACATTTTTTGTGTTTATTTTCATACATAAAGTATATGCCATGCAATGCCTTTTTATCGAATTTTAAATGCATGCAAATATTTTTTTAGCACACAATTATTTTGTGAAGTGCACCTTTTCTATACTTAGCCAACACTGTCTGCAAATAGAGTGACTTGTCTTGACTGTAAAGATATGATTATGAGAATTCGATGAAAGATTCAGATGATGGCACAGAAATAAAGGCAGTAATATATAAAACACTGGCCTTTCTTCGTCGAAATTAGCGCACTTAACCTTTAACCAAAGAAAAATCCCAACATTAGTTGTTAAATATTTTAGCAAAAATCATAAGAACAATAGGGTAAGGTTTGTGATTTTTGAAAACTGCCCTAAATATTCTAAAATATGACAAAATGCTATCAAAACCTATGCAGTAGATTTTACGATATGCTAAACAAACGGGCTCACAATAATTTAGACATCTATGAAGTGTTTTTGTTACATACTAATTATGTCATAAATTGAACGTTACTAAATTTGTTTTAGGTTATAGGATGAATTCATTAAAATAAATTTTTACGCACGTAAAATGCACTTAGTGGTGGAGGTGCCGAACCAGCCCATGTAACACATACCTAACAATACCTGATTAAAAAGCCTATTGTTTACATTGACTAAGAATCCAATGTTACGCTTATTTCCTTTGCTCTTAAATGTGTTATTTTTTTAATAATATCTCATAGAATTATGTCGGCTGTGCTGACAGATTATAAAATTTCAGTGGGGAGTGAAGAAGTTATATTGCCAGGCATCTCAGGAGAAGAGGTTCTACATCCTGCTGCTGACAATCCCTATGAACCAGTTTACACAGCCCCACCCTCAACAAGCAGGTATGTGATTGTTTTGTTCATTAAATTCAGAAAATTGCTTACTATGTTTTTGAAATGATTATGGTGTGAATGTGCCAAGAATGTTATCAATTTGAATTTCTTATGTCCTAGAGAAATCTATACAAATAAATAAAATTGAAGTATCTGTTTGTCATTTCAAAATAACAGCTTTTTACAAAATGCATATGAAAGTATATATGATATTTATAAAAAAAAAATTTGTGTCTGTCCATTAGTCTGTCTGTTTGTTCCGGCTAATTCCCAAAATGGCTGGATCGATTTTGACGTGACTTTCAACGACAGTTAGCTGATGTTTTAAGGAGTAACTTAGGTTACTTTTATTTTAGAAGAAGAACTAAGGCTCCGCGTAAAAACCTTAATGAATTCCACGCGGACGAAGTCGCGGGGAACAGCTAGTAATATTATAATTGATGATTCCAAATTTGGATCATCTACGATAAATTTAGCCGTGTAGTGGCGGTTGAGAATATCCACTACCCCATATCTTCCCGTGGGTGTCGTAAGAGGTGACAGAGGGAGACAGGCACGAGATGGGCAGCAGCATCTTCCTGATAAACAACAAGTACACTATAAAAAACTGCGGTTGTCAACCCGCTCGCCAAGCGTGGCAACTATGGCAAAAACCCCCAATGAGCAACGACACATTAATGAATAAAGAACATTAATATTTATATAAAAGTTAAATATAAAACTCACGATAATTTACAATGGCAAAGATAAGAGAATGTGTCGCATGCATATAGTAAAACTAAGACGGTCATCATTATTCCTTCAGAATGCAGATCTCACCTGTAGATACGTCACGGCTGCGCATGAACTTTTCTCTTAAAGTAAAAAGCATTAACAAGCGCTTGCTCGACAATTAACCAAATATTCAACATATTCAGATAAAGGTTATAGGAACGCAAACAAAACAAAAAAAAACTGACATCATTTTTGGTCATAAACATTCGTGGGCGCGCACATAGCGATTCACCAAAATTTCATCGTAATTGGATGAATGGTGTAGGTAAGAACGGAAACACGAAAAAGAACAAAGTACCTATTTTCTATAGGAGTATAATAAATTACAAGACGTAAGATAATGATGTTATTCGATTGCTCTTTGCCTATCACTTAGCCTATGCATGTGTGTGATTACAGGTAATTACTCTAAGGCATACTGTCCAAGACTGTCTGTCTTCAGTAGAAGTATCTAACCTATATTTTGGTTTATGACTGACATATATCAAGCAGATTGCTCCTATCCATCACAGAAATGTAAAGTTTTGGAGATTTAATGCAAAATGAAAGAGGACTGTTGTTTAACGGATTTTTGTTTTAGATATTGGGTAACATATATATCAATATCAAAATAAGTTAAGTTAAATTAATTTGTTGTGAAATGTGCTCAGTCTGTCATTTAGTGCAGTATTACGAAAGACTTGCGAAAACTACCCAAAATATATTAATTGGTATATTAGATCTAATTCGTAGAATTATATTTGCTATTGTTACCTGTATTTTTGTCACAATCCGACTATTTTTCCGTGTATATATGCGCACAGGTGCGTATTTTACGAATAAAGGTTCGTGTCCAAAGAAAACCGACTGCAAATTACGAATATACAGTATTATGTGTACCATTAGTTGCTTGCTTTTGTCAGTTGTGGCGTTCTTTATAGTTGTATTTCATACAAAATTGTTGGATAATTTATTTGCTAAATGTGAAAATATGTCCGATGTTAAAAGAAACGCAACGGGAGGTAATGGCACAGAACAGACTGGAACGGATAAAGATATAATAGTACAGAATGGAACAGATTCTAGTAGCAATGAAACAAATACGGAGATAGAAGAAGAACAACGAACTCCAGAAACAATGCCGACAACTCTTGAAGATACAACGCAGATAATATCTGAAGGCACAACGCAGACAACTATTGAAGCCACAATGCAGACAAGTCCTGAAGATATAACGCTGGAAACTCCTGAAGGCACAACGCTCGAAACTCTTGGAGACACAACGCAGACAACGCCTAAAGACACAACGCATGAAACTCCTGAAGACACAACGCTGGAAACTCCTGAAGACATAACACAGAAAACCCCTAAAGATACAACGCTGGAAACTCCTGAAGACACATCGCTGGAAACTCCTGAACACACAACGCAGACAACTCCTGAAGACACAACGCAGACAACTCTGGAAGCCACAATGCAGACAACTCCTGAAGAACAAGTAATTACTAATTCAACAGAGAAGAATAGGCTTATACGTATTGGCTATGATGAGAATGATAACATAAAATCAGATAATATTAACGATTTTTACGAAATTCGAGAACACTCACCTAATGCTTATAGTGATGTTAAAGAATTTGTAAAGGAAAAGCAAAGTATGAGTAAAGTTTTGTCTTTACTAGAAGAGATATTAAAAAATATGAATTCTAAAAAAAAGTTCGAAAATTTGCTTCTTTCAAATATTATTCAAACAACTCCATTTGATGACCCATCTATTGAGTCTATTGACGATTTACCTAAGAGGACTTCAGAAGAATTGTATGTAGAGTCTGGGGATAATAATTTTGTTGAGAAAATGGATGATAAAATAATCATTTAAGAAAATATTGTGTCATTGAAATTTATGCAATATTATTTAAAATATACATGAAAACAATACGTGAATGACATGTGTGATGTTTGAACATCATCACGTTTATCACCTTTTACTGGTAAACTTAGACATCTCGTCAAGATGGAGATTTTTGAAAGTAATCATCTTGCAGCTGATTAGCATTGACAGTATATCTGTGGCATGCAAGGATTTCTTCTATAGGAATATTGTTATATTTTTCATTTCCTGATTTTTTCTGGATTTCATTTTCTACTGATTAACGACTTTAAATTGTACAGTGCATTATTTTACACTGTCCAAGTATGGTAAATTATTTATATCAAAAATATGCTGGTCTTAGAAGTTGCTTCGTTTCTTTCATTTTACTTTAACCAATAGCCGTGGTAGCTCGGATGGTTAACACTCACTGTAAATATAACAGAACGCGACTAATCCGGGTTCGATCTCCGCCGTCACCAATGAAATTGTTAATTTCAGTTTTAAGTGCTTCATTTACCTCGTGCTTGATGGGGAAGGAAAACATCGTGAGGAAACCTACATGTCTGAGGAATAAGAAAAAATATTTTAAAGACAAGTGAAGTTCGCCAACACGCATTGGGGCAGCACGGCGGACACTTTCTTACCCTAAAACCCTCTCAGAAACGAGGGAAGGCCTATGCCCAGCAGTGGGATGTATATAGGCTGTAACTTTACAATAGCGTATAGTCACTTTTTTTATAGGATAGGGTGACAAACGAGCGCACAGCCCACCTGATGGTAAGTGGTTGCTGCGGCCCATGGACATCTACATCTATCCTCGATTACAAATCAAAATGCAGATGCGTTGTCACCCGTGAGAACCAAGATGGAATGCTTCGTTTCCAGTAAAAAGAGTCTCCGGTTCTCTACACGCACCATACGAAACACAGCAGCATTAAGATACTATTACACGCTGATATTCTGTGAGAGCGTGGTCCCTCCCCGGTCGAGCCGACCCATCCGTGCTACAACTATACTACTAACTTAACTGCAGCATGGCTCTACCACGTACATAGGACTGCAGTGGCCTCTTACCATCAGGTGGACTGTGAGTTTGTTTATCACTCCATATTATATACTTATAATTATAATGTGTACATAAATTAAATAGAGTGCTAGTTTGTACCGAGACTCCTCCACACGGTATACGATGCAACCGCAGCAACGCATAAGGCGCTCGAAACGGAGTCGCGCAGTGTCGAGCTGAAACTTACAACTATTTCACAACTAATTCCTCAAAGAACTTTGTGTACGGGTGTTATCAATTGGTCTGCGAAACAATTTGATACATGAAACTTAAACGAGCAAGTTCGTCGAAATGTGAACAATGATATTGCCAACATGTTGTCGTATTACAATACAGAAGTGCATACCGCGGTTGAACTTTTTAACACGTTTATATTATTGAATAAAATTATATTTACGGAATTTATTGCGTTTAATTAACTATTTTAACTTATTCTGAATTCCCGACCTTTCGGGTGCTTTACAGCACCCATGGTCACGGGTCTGCGTAGATCCGACCAAAAGTAATATTCAAAAACTGAAGGCAGCCGGGCTCACTGTGACATTGCTACGTCAATCGTCTCAGTCACCGTGACCGTAGGTGCTGTAAAGCACCCGAAACGTCGGGAATTGAAAATAAGTTAAAATGGTTAATTAAACGCTATAGAATCCGTAAATATAGTTTTATTCAATGTTAGTTTAGTGTTCGCGTAAATTTAACAAATCTTTACGTTTCACTAATTTCACACGTATGTAAGTGTAATGAGGGAGGTCCATGTCCAACAACAGTTTTTTATTTTGATTTAGCTTTTATTAGGAAGATGCTAGCGTCCATTTGGGAATATACGTGGTGACCGCATTTGTTTTGCAAAATACGGCAATTTATAACTTAAATTGTAAAGAGTCCCTCGGAGAAAATTTTGAAGAAATAAACATTAACGTTAGCATCGCAATATATTTGTAAAAATATAATACATGATGTACATTTTCATAAATATATTGCGGTAAAAACACGAACCACTTTACAATAGATAAGAATGAAGATGTTCATACTTCTAATACTAGGAACAAACATAAGCTTGTAATGCCAGTTACTTAGCTTTACACGATTAGTAGTATAGCCGTGATAGCTCAGATGATTAACGCTCGCTGTAAATGTAACAGAACGCGAGTAACCCGGGTTCGATCCCCACCGGCACCAATGAAATTGTTAATT
>DWHP01009783.1:0-10084 GCA_018247895.1 Parnassius honrathi | reverse complement strand
TTATAGATGGCTCCAGCTCTGCAAAAAGACGGTGCATCCTAGCCCGATATGCCAAACCTCCAACTTCTCCCCCTTTCACCCTAAAATACGCCCGCAATGCGTTGGTATTCATTTCGATTGTCCACCGCATGGGGCGTACTCCACCAGTGGCGGGTGCCGACTGCTGGGCCCGCGAAGACCCTGCCGACACCAAGCCAGCTAGTGGGGATGATGGATGCGAGGGGCTGGTAGGTGGTCGTGTAGCACCTCTGGCTCGGCTGGCGGTTCACATGCTGTCGCGTTCAGCGCCAGCTCCAGTCGCGCCCTGGCAACCTCCAGGCAGCGACCCTTTGCGCGTTCTTCCGTATTCTATCATCCATATACGTGGGCGTCATTTAACGGGAGATGCCCAGACCTGGCGCCGTTTCAAGGTGGGGCCATGTGCATAAGCGGGCCTTTGCACCTTCAATTTTTGCCCGGCACTAACAGCTCTCGGCAAGGTGCTGACTGACTGCGCTGACATAGCGGTTTTTCACATAGCCGTCACGTCAGCGGGCGATGAGGTCGTCACTTCCGTACGCCTTATTATTATTATCAATTATGTGTTTTGTTTTCTATGTGTTTATTCCAGTTAAGTTTACTGTCCAAGGTAAGACCTAAGTATTTCACCTCAGAGAATAGCTGGAGTTTTGTGCTGAAAAGACTTGGGACGTGATAGTTTTTCAGCATTCGCTTTTTGTGAACATTACTAAAACCGTTTTGTTTGGATTAACGATTAGGTCATATTACCTGCACCATCTCTCCACAATACGGAGAGCCACTTGGGTCAGGTTGCACACAATGCTTGCTCTTTCCAGAGACCAGTATTGTCAGATCATCAGCATAACCAACTGTGCAGAAATAATGAGTTGCTGATGAGTTCTTTATTGACCATATTCCACAGGAGACTTGAAAGAACCCCACCCTGCGGGCATCCCGATCGACGCCTATAGTACCGTACAAGCTGGACAAAGAACTCTTTAACTGTGTGTGTTTAGTGGGAAGATCCAGTTGTCCAGTCCATGTTGTCATATGATATGGTGACTGATCGAATGGAGGACGCTGACAGACATCGATCTTATCACTTATCCTTGGTAGGATGATAAGTGAGGCTATAGAAATTTAAAAAAACATCCTAATTTCAATAGAGAAGGAGGCTGGTTAATACCACATGCTTGGGACCCTGAAATTAATAAAATTAAGACTAAACGCAAGCATACCACTGCAAGATTTCAAAACATAGTTAGTCCATTCAGCGTAAATCGGACCATAAATAATAATTAAAAAGCTGAAGGTACTCCGGGTTAACACCGGCATCGGGGCGTCAGTCACTTCAGTCCCCCGTGACCATGAGTGCATGCATGGGTGCGTGAATCGGGAATTAAAAATTAAATAAATTAAACGCGATAAAATTCGTAAAAGTAGTTTTATTCAGAAGCAGGAGATGCTGATATTATTATTATTCAAAAAATTAATTTAATTTGCTCACTTTCTTGTTACTTATATTTTCTCATTCAATAAAGTTGTACTGTAAATAAAAACTAAAACGATAAAAAATCGTTCCTGTCCGCAAAGAACCGCTCTGTAAGAACAAAACCACGGGACAACACAGAGAACAACGTTCAATAAAACTGGTAGCCGCTAGTGTAGAGAAACCGCGAGACGGGTTGTGGAGCAATACAGAGGAAATTAAAACTGACAACATTTTTTTTTTCAATGTAGCCATAGATAAAGGTAAACAAATAGTTGATGTGTTCAATTATTGGCCTTACTCGCATTTCACTATAAATACAAAACTAAACTATAACATAATATAATTTGAATAATATAAAGTAAAACGCATAGTTTTTGTTTTAACCGAGAACAAAAAAGGTTTTATATTCGATGCATAATTTATTTTACCGGTTTTAACCGGATTCCTTTTTACTGGAAACGAGGCATTATATCTTATTCCTCGGGGTGATAATGCATCTGCTAATGGATAAATGTTTCTTTACACTAACCATGCGAAACACAGAAGCATTAAGCTGCTATTATTATTATGGCGACACGAAATTTTGAGTATTTTTCGTAGTTGCCTATCACGCCATTCACGATACATAACATTCTTTAATTCGGTTTAATTTTACAACACGTTACTAAGAAATGCTTAATATACTAGCATAAGAGCAAGCACGTCTGTACAGTTTCTATTTATCGCCACCACTCGCACTGAGTTATACGATGTTGTGAGTCATAAAACACTCGGCTAGATTTACATTATGGTTTAGTTTCGCCTGGCTAATGTTTGTCCGGTTTGTAAACTCGGAGTCAAACTTGGATTCGTGTTTTGTTTAAGCTCACTTGTTTGTTAAATTAGTTTAATGACGTTTGGAATATTTCGAGTAGAATACGTAATTATTCCTTTACGGAAACAGTTCTGTTTTGAGATGTGCGCTACATAAGGTATCTTAATGCCTTTGTTATTAACACTTAATATTACGTGGTGGATCCATGCTGCAGCTATGCTATGTTAGTAGTATAGTTGTAGCACGAAAGGGTCTGTTCGACCGGGGAGGATCACGCTTTCACAGAATACTAGCGTAAAATAGCAGCTAAGACTGCTTTGTTTCTTATGGTGAGTGTAGAGAACCGGAGTCCCTTTTTACTGGAAACGACGCACTCCATCTTAGTCCTCACATGTGACAACGCATCTACATTTTGATTCGTGGTCAAGGATAGATATAGATGTCTATGGGTCACAGCAACCACTTACCATCAGGTGGACTGTGCGCTCGTTTGTCACTGTCAAACTATAAAAAAAATATAAAGTCAATTTGTAGTGTGGTAGCGTCATAAAAGAATCACATTAACCCATTTCGTCCCGCAGGTGTCATAAATGGAGACTATGAAGAATATTAATGTCGTACGGCTTCCGATAGATGGCGGTATACATTACGTCAAAGCGATGGTTATATGCATGGCGTTAACCATATCGATACAATCAGTCTATGTAAAATATCCAGCAACATCAAATGTGCGTGACGTTTCGTTCGTTAATCCACGCGCCAAGCGAGACAAAGGCAAATGCCGAAAAAGAAAGAAGAAAGACAATGTTTTGGATCGCGGTGAATAGCCTTACCATGTTTAAGTGAAAATGTATGAAAATAACAATACGTCAATCCATATGTTTTACATTTATCCCTTCTACTTTCTTCACTCATCTACTGCTTCACCCTCCCTTACCACCTGTTTCATTCATAGATTGTAAAAGGTGTGATTTAGCAATATCTTTGGGTATTATACTCCTCAGAATAAAGAGTGAATTGGGTTCTTTAATATTATGTGGGAAGTCTGAATGAAGCAAAACGGCAGAGACGAAAATTCACATTGTTCTCTTTATAATATACGTAATATATATAGAAGTAAATATTGAATGTAGAAGAAAAAGCGTGATAGCAACATGAATGGTGTAGAAATGCGGTCATCAAGAAGTATGTTTGGTGTGACTGTGAAATTGTATTAATAAAACTATGATGTGACTAGAATTAAGAATTAAATTCTTCGTTGGTTTGAACACGTAGTAATAATGCATGAGAAAACTAAGTGATTAACAGAGTCAGTTCAGAACGGCCAATATGGAATTTAACTGACTAAATTGACGATATATTGAAGATAAACCGAATTAAGAGTAGCCTTGACCGAGTGTGTACGAGTAGATAATAATTAGATGTTAAAGAAGTAAATCGGGATCGTACCAAGTTCATATCCTCTGTCTACCTCTCTGGGTGACATGCGTGACGGTCAATGTATCTATTATAGCCACGTAACTCACTTAACTATTAAGCTTTCTCACACAGCCAGCATTGAAAGATGTCTCATACACTTTGAATATATTGAAATTAGTACATTAGAGTAATATTTTTAAGTAAATTGCTAAATGTATTAAATATTCAAACGTAAATTTGAGTATATAAAATGAAATGTAATTCAAAAGAGGGTATGACGTAAATAAATTTAAATCCTAACCGGCGAAAACGCCGTAACATTTTAATAGAGCTTTTTGTAAATATAAAAAAGTCATGTCTCCGTTCGAATTGCTTGACAAACATCTTTTCAGTTGGGCTGAAAGGCCCCTAAAGCGAACGCAATTTGACATACAGGCTGAGTGCGAGTGTACATGTTGACGGATTTAAGTGGCACCGTGCATGAAAAGGTGTTAGTTAAAAAAACCGTTTTGTAGATTAGGCAACTAAATTCAGAATAATATAATAGGCGTGTTTTTATTTATATTCCACAAACACATTTTTTGCATGTGTTCTGCGCTAGCAACTCGGCCCCCACCCTCGCCAGCACCAATTAAAATTAAAATTTGTTGTTTTTTTTTTGCTCGGCATTGAAAAAACATCGTGAGGAAACTGTATATCTGAGGAGTTACACACGTCAAAGTATACAAAATCTGCCTACATTTACCTGCTAGAAAAGTGCGGTAACCAATTTCTAGCCCTCTGTTCAGAAGTAGGACGTTTAATAGGCCACAGCTTTCCTTTTTTTGTGTGCCAGAAAATTAACTGAAAGTGTATAAGCAGTTTGTATATTCCACCTTTGTCAACCTGACTTGAACACTTATGTACCTTACGGAAACTCATAAATATACCGAGAACATACATCTAAGTCTTGGAATTACCCGAAATTACTAGTTAGTAGGTACGTAGGTAGCGTCTTCATGGAAATTAGCCCACCTCCACAACGTAATCGCACAAAATCTTTGCTTATACTGGCTCTCCATTGTTGCATAAAGGTAGGAAGTTTTACGACCTATTTTTTTTTTGTATTTTCAGAACCTCACTCCTACCATTTATGAAATAACTCAAGCTACTTTCATATGTATTAAAGTATTCAACTGTTATTCACAATATGAGCCAAAACTTTAGATATTTACGTTAGGAACTATATTACTTTAAAGCAATAAAACCTTGTGAGGGTAGAAAGAGGATTCGTTAAAATTCCGGTGTGTAAAACACGCTGATTTAATTTTCACCCAGACTAGTCCAGATCAGCGCAGGCAGTGCTGTCCGGTCTGTAACAACTTTAATTTAGCAGCTTAGGTAAGAGTACGTGCCTTTCCGGAACGTGTCACGGAAAACACAATTGCAATGTTTTCTTCTTTCTATATTAGAACTATTACAATCGCATGTTGTTTACCATGATAATATGAAAATAAAATAAACCGAAAAAATACTTAGAGACGTAACCGTCCTTAAACAACACACGTTAATCAGCCCAAATATAGAAATGTTCTTAAAACGAGGTGCTAGGATTCTTTTCAACCCGGGGAAAAAACGGAGGGGTGGAATAAGTGTATGGGGCATTGTACCACCCAAACGGTCGAACCTATTTTGAATTAGTTGTTTTTGGTTGGTAGGTGACTTCGTCGAAAGTGATCTTAGATATGATTCAAGAGAATCTGTTCAGCCTTTCTCATCTCTGATTCTTCTCTCCCTCTTAACTATGATTCAAGTAAATGTATTTCCGACTTCGCTTGACAAGCGGGTTGGCAACCGTAGTTTTTTTTTGAGTCGTTATTAGGAAGATGCTGCTGCATATCTCCTGATTTGTCGCCTCTTACGACACTCACCCGATGTGGCGTAATAGATATTCTTATACCGCCTCTTCACACTCTGTTGCCTAACATATATATAAATATGTTATTGCAAAAGTATTATTAAACAATTAAGTTCCACCCGACAAGTTATAATTTTAGAACTCATAAAAGCTCATTATTAATAATTAATTAATTCAATATCTTGGGTTGAATATTGTATTTATACATACACACCTTAGAATCACGCCTGTAATCCCGAAGGTGTAGGCAGAATCCCTAGAGTAGCAATCTACACAGACTGCGTTTAGTCATAAAAAATGGACTTAGGTGAACAATTTTGAAAGCAGTGATAGGTGACTAGCCCGTCGTCTACACAGACACAAACCCAATATTAAAACCAAACCAATGAAAAAACCATAGTACGCATATTTCTTTTTGTTATAAGTCCTAAATAAACATGGGGTCTTAGACCGAAATGGAACCAATTAGTAATATATTCCTTGATCGAATACAAACCAATTTCATTGCGCATTACATCTTTCTGTTCAAGCCTTCATCCCATTGGCTTTTAATGCAAATTATTTTATTTTCGCTGTACATTATCCGGTTGAGATAAATATTTCTTTTTCGCTGCGGAACATTGTGTCAGCTTTTATTTTCGTTGCATTTTTTACATAAGTTGCAGCCTAAATTAATCAAAAATCAAATGTGTCCCTCTTCGAAATAAATTTCACTGTCAATCGAACTGGGTTAAGAAATATATTGTCCATTATTAAAACATTATACTCTTTTACGCCACCGTATACTAGAAAATAATACGGATTCCGTTACTACCCCATATAAATACCCCGTGAGTACCCATAGGGTATGGAGTATTGGATAAGAGTGTGGAATGGAGGGTAAGAGGCGAGGACAGTAAGAAAATAATAAAAAAAAACTACGGTTGTCAGCCCGCCCGCGAGTAGTGGTCACTATAGCAAATGTCCCGGTCTGTGCGGTACGCCTGTGTACCACCGTCATAGGCTGTTATTTTAATGACGATGATTAATCAAGTTGAAGAGCCGTAGTAGCTAAGGGGCGTAGTACTCGCTGTAAATTTCACTGTACGCGAGCGACCCGGCTTCGATCCCCGCCGGCACCAATGGAATTTTAAGTGCTCATTTACCACGCACTTAACGGTGAATGAAAGTATCGCGATGAAACCTTTATGTTTTAGAAGTAAGAAAAAAATATTTGTGACGTCTGTTTTGAAATAAAGTAACCAATAACATAATACTTCTACGATTAGAGTGTAATTAACTATAGAAACGTATTAGACATGATTTAATTTTTGCAATACAATAATGCTCAGGACCGAAAATAATTATTAGCGAACCGAACCGAAAATAATTATTAAAATCATTTTTTCCTATATCAACTATCATTTAAAGGTCTTCCATACAGCGGATGAAAGAAAATAATCGAAAAGGTTTACAAACTATTCTTGAAGTAGCAAGCAACAATTTATTACTTTTGTTCCGTCGATAGTTTGCACGTTGTTCGCTGTTGTTTCTGTTTTATCTTTCTTAAAGACTTCTTTAGCACCACCGTAATACAACACGTCTCGCCTTTGTACTCAGTGCACCTTTCTCATTTTTTCAATGCGCTATGTGCCACGGCAATATATACTAGTGCTAAATATAGAATAGGAGAGAAATCTTACTAAAGTCCTAGACAGATCAACACACCTCTCTCTCATTGACACATTTTCCTTACATTACAATCAGAGATCAAAATTAAAGAATTAAAAAAAACTTCATATAGCGGTTTCCATGTGACAGCTCTTTGGTAGTATTTTTGGTTCGCAATAAGCCGCTATGATAGGTTCTATGTTACATTATATTATAAATTGTGTATAATATAACCCGCGCAAGAGACAACGTTTCCGAAGATACCACACAAAATTTGACAAAATACGACGAGTATTTTAGAAGATCTGAGAGAAGTTATGAAAACACTACATAGCTTGCTATCGGTTCTTTTATCATAACCCTCCTTTTGACAGTTCCGTAGCCGGGTAATAACGTTATAATTTTTTTTAATCAAGAAATATTTCAGTTCGTTCTGGAAAGTGCAAAATATTCTAAGTAAAATATTTTTGAAGTACAGGTGGAACTAGAGTTTGCTTTCATCGACACCTCCAGGTATTTACGAAGGTTTCGTTTTAAAGAAAAACTTTCTGCTTCGGTGTTACCGCACCTTACAAGATCATAACAGTTCAAGACGAGTTGACGAGACTTTATGAACTCTTTTCCCGAATTAGTTGTCTGAAAAAATAAACTAAATCCATTTTACAAATTATTGTTCCTTTAGCAACTCTGTTGCAGAAAGTAATCATTTTCATCGTTTACAATGACAGCGGGTTGAAAGAGAGATCACAAAGCGTCGCTACCGAAAGTTAAATTTAGTTTAACATATTTTCAGCTTACAATGTCGGAGGATCTTCATTGAGGTCTTCTAAGTTTATTAGAATTTTCACATCATGTTTTACTACGATATATAATGAGTACATAGCTTTATTTTAATATATCAGTTTATAATAAATTTATGAATAAATACACATTGATATTTAACAACTTGTCACCTACCACTTTCTCATTTCACTTTACGACATTACTATTTCAACAATTACTTTGATGATCGAAATTGTTTATTAATTTTAATGATAATCGTAATGATGACCAATTTTAATCAGGGTCACAATACCTACTGCTATATCTAAATTCTTTCCTCACTAGGAACATAATTCTCAGTAAGTAACCACAATCTTACATTTAATCAGCCTGTGAAAGCCAACAAACGGGCATAGGCCTCTCGCGTGGTATGGAAGATTCGCTTTTATCATCACACCTGTTAGAAGTGAGTAGTAGAGTAGACTTTTGACAATGCTGTCCGTCGACGGTCTAAATATTTTACATCAGACTTGAACGGATTTTTTTAATGAACGTCTGTCGAAATTAATAAAATCTTTCTAACATTTCCAAAGACGATTACGCACGAAGATTGGCGTAACGTATTACCCTTTAAAGCGTTAACATTTACTACAATATTCAACAGAAGACTGAGAAGAACGATTGAGTTGTTAAATATTTAAATAATCTGGCCGATCAAAATATTTGATTAATCAAATATAGTCCGGCCAAATTACATTATATAACGTTTACAACTTTTTGAATCTTAATATCACAGAAACGGTAGCTTGTAGGAAAAAAATGTTAATACATTTTTTGTAGATAATTTTATGATCTACAACTTTTGTTAAGGGTATTTTTATGATAAAACTTATAGTTTTGCTGAAAATCGCGTAAAACTAATTTTTTTGACCCTTGCTCGAGTAAAAATATATCCATACACAGAAATGGTGGGCACTTCAAAAATTTTATTTATAATTAAATTTTACTGATTATCAGCTTGTCACCTTATGGATCACCGAATACCTAGATTGACCGGACTAATAGGCTTCAAATACTATAGAAATTGACAGATGGATTAACAATCGCAACACCAAACGTCTTGCAGCTTTGATGACAAAACCGCTTCCCACTATCTATATATATAATAGAGTTGGTAGAGTTGGTAGATTCACTTTTGAGGTTGCAAAAAAGTCCATAGTAAACGAACAAATAATTAATAACCGAACTGTAAGTGATTCTTTCACCGTTCATCAAAATATTACAAATTTATATTACGTCCTTCAGACAAAGTTTGCTAATTCAGCGTATTTACAACTAAATTAGTCTCCGTGACGGAGATCTGTCGCTCCGCAGAAAACACATTGGGCTTACATTATCGTCGGAAAGTTTTTAACTGCATGTCCTTGTGGGAGAAGACGTCGAATTGCGGGACGCGCTTACTGTTACTTTTAGTACTGCTTGTGGAAATAATGTGCATACGTTTGTTTAAAAGAAATAAAATATAAAAGTATATTTTTAATATTGAAGTGAGTTTGATATGTTGATTATAAAGTTGATGACGTGGTCTACAGACACGTACACCATCGATTAACTCATCAATAAACAATCAAATTGCGAGGGAGTTGTCACATGTCAGGACTAAGATAGAATACCTCGTTACCAGTAAAAAGATTTTTTGATTCCCCATACTCGTTATATAAAAGACAGCAGAGTTTTACTGTTATTTTATGCTGGTATCCTGTACTGTGATCCTTTCCTGGTCAAGCCGAGGCACTCGTCCTGCAGCCATAAATACACTGCAGTGTAGCTCTCCCGTTTTGGTTTTGCATTTTTCGTGGAAGTATTATTTAGATGAAGCCACGTGATGTGCTCGTTTTTTCCATTTTACTTTATTTGCCAAATATAAGCTAATATTCCTTTCTGTCTATCTGGGTAGGAACCACTCCATATTTATTTACGCTGGTAATCCTGCCCGCACTGCTAAACATAGACCTCCCCCGAAGAGTGACTTATTGTATATATATATATA
>DWHP01009782.1:0-10084 GCA_018247895.1 Parnassius honrathi | reverse complement strand
AATTAAAATAAAACGTAAAAAACACTTTCTCGCCATTTTTAAATTGTTTTTCTGTCCGGCAAAATGATTGAATCTAATCGATTTCGATATTCGATACCTTTTGAAGTTTTATTAAAAAAGGGAAAAACCCTCCCCAAGCCGCAAAAAAAATTTGACATTTATGTACCTAATACTGTAAACTCTTATTAACACCGTACTGCACAATGTTGGTTCAAGAGTTTTCAGTTCGAAAATTTTGATGCCAAAGGATGCAATTCGCTCTGGTCTCCTTCATATGGATAAAGTCGATGCTTTTTTTGAAAGCATGGAGCAAGATTGGTACATAAGTAGTTTCAATATAGCCGAGGAATTGTAGATCGACTACAAAATAGTTTTGACCCATTTGAAAAAAAAACTGGATTTACAAAAAATCGTTATTTGAGTATCCCACGAGCTCACTGATAAAAAACTAATGAATCGTGTACTCATTTGCAATACTCTATTGAAGCGTAGTGAAACAGAACCATTTTTGAAAATATTGATTACTGGTGATGAAAAGTGGATACCTACGACAAGAACCTGCGAAAATGATCATGGTCAAAGGTGTGTATTGTGAGATTGGAAGGGCATCGTTTATTATGATCCATCACATATGATACCATCGATTCGGACCTCTACTGCCAATATCTAATGAGACTTCAGCAAGAAATTGAGAAAAAACGGCCAGAATTGTATAACAGAAAAGGAGTGGTCTTTCATCATGATAACGCCAGACCAAACATATCTTTGGCCATTCAGCAAAAATTCAGAGCTTGGTTGGGAAGTGTTAATGTATCTATATGGTCCTTACCATGCACCTTTAGATGTTTACCTGTTTCGTTCTGTTATGAATTTATTGGGTAGTGAGAGGATTGTCAAAATTACTTGTTGCATTTTTTGATAAAAAACGCCAAGATTTCCACAGAAGCGGGATTATTTCACTACCTACAAGATGGCAACAAGTTATCTAACAAAATGACACATATATATTATAATTAACAAGACAAATGTCTTAAATTTGTATATAAAATACGAAGAAACTTATTGCCCGACCATATATTATAACTAAATAATACAGACGTTACGAAACTATATATATATTTGACTACTAATTATAAAAAATTGTGTTGATCAAAGATACACTAAGTTTTATAGTTCCAAATAGCGAATAAGAACAAAGAGTATGAAACAGTCTGGTTACAACATATATTTTGTAGCTGTGTGTATTATATATACCGTTGCGTGTGTAATGAGAATCTACAACAATAAGATTTAATATACCTAACAAACATGATATATATATATAATATTAGAGTTACAGACTAGCAAAAGACCACTGCTGAACATTGGCCTCCTACACAGATAGCCTCTTATATCTTGGATATTTGCCAACTTGCTACGCTTGGCAGGTGGGTCAGCAATCGGAGCTTAATATTTTTTTTGTTTTTATTAGAGAGACGCTTTTAACTATCTCCTGGTTTTTCCTTCTGTCACTTCTTACGACATTCACGGGATGATCCGGGTGGTGGATTTCCTTACAATACCAAAACACGGTGATTTATGAACATACATGAATTTTGTAGTCTTCAATTTAACTTATTTTTATATTTAATTTCAATCCTAGCTGTATAAGGTGTTTTATTTATATTTTAATATAAGACAACAATTTAGTGAGTAACAGCAAAATTCCTAAGAAGGCATCAATTTTTTACAAAACATTTTTTTAATTCCCTTTTGCTTGCATGGGTGTGATAATTTGATATTGATGTTCAGCAATGAGGGTTATAACTTAATATTTATTTATTGTATCTGAAAATTTTCAGGCAACAGGGTTCTTCTAGCTTTCTCTATCAAGCGAAATTGGCAAAAATTGATCGCCCCTGATTCTGATAACCCTCGTTTTACGCGCTTAAAAGTGTTCCATGGTGTCAGGTGAGTTTTTACATTACAAGAGCTGACAATGCCACAAATGTTATCGTATTTACTTGTCCTATACTACCTAATTTATGTTAATTGTGGAGATTATGTTAAGTCCATCATACTCTTAGAGAGACCGGAGTCCCGCTCTTGGTTCCAAATTACAGTTATTTTTATACAAGAGGAGGCAAATGAGCATGCGTTTCACCTGATAGAAAGTGACTACAACCGTCCATGAACAGATGCAACACCATGATAATTGCAGGTGAGTTTCCGACCTTTCAAAAAGGAGAAGCTCTTTTCTTGAGGTCCCTAAGTCTTATCGGTCCGGAAAAATCCTTTTTACTAGGTTTGTACTAGGAAGAAATATCCTAGTAAGACAAACGTACAGGGATGGACCACCAAGCATACAGGTGGTGTGGCTCATATCGTGAATACTGTCGCGATGTGCGTTTGTGAAATTTCGCAATTAGAATTAATTCGAACAATTCCTCAAAGCACTATCCGTGGTATATGCGATAGAAAATGCAAAGAGATGCAACATCTCTTCGCAGTGCCAGTGTATGGAGCCAATCAGAGAGAACTCGATCGTCGATAATTCAAGCTGCTGTACGCTGGATGCAGTCAAATAGAAGATGTTTACACTGGGGAGCCCCGGCCCGGAGATAAGAACAGCATTCCATGTGTAGCTGAACCTGCGCCTAGTAAAGTTGCAGGTGATGTACCGGCATGAAATACTGTCTCGCTCTGCTGAGCATGCCAATCATTTTAGAGGCCGATTCGGCCTTCTCTCCCTGATGACCACGAAACTGCACATCCTTCAATATGTTGAAAAGATGATGAGATACGACAAATGGGTATTGTTTTGCGGTAAATGCGTGTCTTCTAGGGATTTAACTAGACTAGATTTGTTGCCCCCAATCTGAGACAATGTTCAAAAATATCTCGACTTCAGACACAAGTTCATCCCGGTACTTGGCGACGTATTTCCAAGAAATATTGGTAAGGTCGGTGTATAAAGCATCAAAAGTGCTATTATCCGCATATCAATGAATGTATGTTACGGGTTTGGAACATATCACTGATATGCAGAAGAAACGCACACGGCCTCGTGGAACACCAACATTAAAGGGTTTATAATCAGAGCATGCACCGTCCACTACGACCTTGATTCTCCGATCAGACAAAAAAACTGGTGACCAAATTGCACAATTATTCGGGAAGCTCAAAAGAGAGCAGTTTCGAGAGAAGCGCTTTGTACCAAGCCCGAAGGCCTTCACTATGTCCAAACCAACCGCCAAAGCCTCCCGCTTGGACTAGATACTCCGCGCCCATCGGTGCAGTAGTTAAACAACAATATCACCAGCTGAGTGACCCCGACGGAAGGAGTACCGGAAAAGACGCGTTACAACTGGTGACGACTCCGGACCACACGTCCTCAGCGCGATTGAGGGAATTCTGTTGAGCCCACTCGACTTGTTGATGTCCAGGAAGAGGAGTGCTTTACGTACTGAGCACTGTTTGAATCGCACATCAGGCATGGAGAGTTCACACCGCGGGATGGTCGGCGGTGTGTTCCACCCGTCATCGAGAGTGGTGTTAGACGCAAAGAGAGATTCTAGCAGATCGGCTTTCTCCTTTTCATCATGGGCCTGTGAGTCGCCCTCCCTGTGCAGAAACCGGAGAGATGGCTGGCAGAAATTCCTTTGGACAGCATTGGCGAGAGACCAGAATACACGGGTTCTCGAAAAAAGACGAACTAATTTCTAGCCCATTCTGCGAATGTGCTCATACTATGCCTTGGCAATAACTCTTTTGAAAGACCTAGAGGCGAAGCTATACTTCTTTTTAAGCTTGCCTGTGTTTACATCCCGAACCGCCGAAGCGTAAGCTTAAGCCTGATAACACTAATGATTACTGCGTAATGCAGTCTTATTGTTGCGATCAAATGATGGAACAAATAGTTCCATTCCCTTTAGTACAACATCAGTGACAGAGTCAGCAGCAGCGCTGCGATTATCCAGCGAGAAGAAAACCCGTCTGCATTGGGAGGATGCAAAACAGACTGCATTTTGTCCAAATCCGGCGACCTGTAATGTTAAACACGGCAGCAGTGAGCAGAACACAACCGTAAAGGGAGCGTGAGTGGCTCCACACTCCGGGTCAGTCAATGTTCTAATGAGCCAAGAGGGTCGACGACGGAGACTTGATATCCGTCCACATGAGAGGTCTGCAGAAGGTCCAACGGGGAAAGTACATGATCCTCCACATCTGGAATCCATGTAAGTGAAGTAACCAGTTATGTCAGACCATATGCTAAAGAAAACTCATAAACATATATCTGTGCTTGATCGGTTAGACGTGAACCGAGCCATTCAGCGTGATGAGCTTGATAATAAATGTAAATTGAATTATAGTAATGACTTATTAAATTGAATAATCACAGATTCAGACACGAAAGCAATGACTGACTTTTTACCGTTAAGAAAAACTAATCGTGTTTAATAGTTGAACGAAAGAGAAGTCGATGTTCATGACATACAAGAGATCAGCCCGGCTTTCCCTGGGTAGGATCTATTAATGAGGCATTATTTAATATTTAAGTTAAATCGTCAATAAACATTTAATTTATTAATTATAATTCAGATTCAATACACCAGTGATAGAGATGATAACTCATTATTGAACATCCATAAATATCTCATTAATTTGCAAAATCGTACATCAAGGCTTAAGGTTTCATGGATTGTTTGACCGGGTTGACTGGGAGAAGAATGCCTAATGGCATTAAATCCGCCCTTCGTAATCCTTTTATTAGTGTAATAAACTGTAAATAAATAAAATAATTGCCACGCATAACCTAGGATGCATATGATTTGAATTAATTAAAATCGTTTTTTTATTTATTTTTAGCTGGTATGTGTGTATGTGAATGGAAGGGGGAAAGGGGCTGAACTAACAATGATTACAAATGTCTCACATTTGGTATCTTGTAATTATTGGTATGAAAACTA
This sequence comes from Parnassius honrathi, assembly GCA_018247895.1. Taxonomy (NCBI): domain Eukaryota; kingdom Metazoa; phylum Arthropoda; class Insecta; order Lepidoptera; family Papilionidae; genus Parnassius; species Parnassius honrathi. The sequence goes on along the minus strand of DWHP01009782.1, from coordinate 5,135 downwards.
ACTGACGGTCCATCAGATTGGTAGTGGTTACAGCACAAACAGCCTGCAACAAGCTGCAAAAACACAGATGAAATGCATCCACGTCGAAAAAGTCGACATACAAATGCCAAAATAGTTAATGAACTTATAACTGGCTGCAGAGATAGTAAAAAGGAATCTTACTATTACCACTTTTAAAACGAACTCAAATAAATTGTTCAGATTTTACGGTCCATATCTGGTCTTATGACACTTTTTCTGCCTCGGAGTCTGGGGATGGGTAGCTACCACCCCCTTAACTATTTCTGCGGTAGAATAGCAGTGCTTGCTTTGTTGTGTTCCATTCTGAAGGGTATAGAGTGCCAATATACATAACCAACAGTAAACAAAAAAACAACAGCTGCTTTGTAAAGCGAAAACGCATCTGTTATCTTTTTGTACAAGTTCATTGCAGGTGTCCATAGAATCAGTAGCCACCTGCTATCATGTGGACTACAAGCTTGTTTGTCACTTCAGTTTTATTATTATTTTTATTAGTTATATTAAGTTTTATGATTATTTGTTATGTTTATTTATAAACAAAAAAACTTTCAAAAATAAAAGATTATTTCAGGCTATAAAACATATGAAACATACACTAAGACTTAATTTCTTATTGACATTAATTTCAGGACTATAACAATGGCTTTGGTAATAATGGCACATTCTTTTATGCCATTCACTCATATTCCAAAAAACACACGTGACCTTGAAGCGGTACGTTATTTAAACTTTCAATAATTTTCCAATTTTTATACAACTTCACTCACGTGACTGTGTGCTTATTTACTCTTAAGTATGAAACGGACATACAGTCCATGGTAAGTGAATGCAGAGGCCCATAGCCACTTACATCTATCCTTGCTTGAGGATCAAGGTGCAGAAACGCTGTCATCCCTGAAGACTAAGATGGCGTGCCTCATTATCAGCAAATATGATCTCCGGTTCTCGTTACGTCCGGAATTTAAGTTATGACCAATAAGAAAGATGATTTGCGTATATTTTAAGTATAATCATCTTTTCGAAACATACTTTTGTGCACAGTTACTTCAATAAAAATAACAAAACAATACGTATGATTCGCTACACATCTTGTATTTAAGGACGCGTTTGCAAATCAAGCAAAATTACGTTGTTTTTAATAACTTTAATCTATTCATAATGTGCCTTGGTAGCTCAGGAGTTAAGCGCTCTCTGTAAATTTAATAACCTAAGTTCTATACCCGCCGGCACCCACGATATTGTTAATTGTTAATTTGAGTGCTGATTTACCACGTGCTCGGCAGTGAAGGAAAACATCGTGAGGAAACCTGCATGTCTGAGAAATAAAAAGAATATTTCATAGATGTGTGAAGTTTGCCACTACACTTGGGGGCAGCGCGGTGGACTTTTTCTTGCTCTAAAACCCTCTCAAAAATTACAGAAGGCCTGTGCCCAGAGATGTGACGTATATAAGCTGTAGCTTTAACTCTAACTTTTAACTTAATATAAATATGTTATTTTTTGTAGGATAAGGGTGACAAACGAGCACTCAGTCCACCTGATGGTAACTGGTAGCTGTGGCCCATGGACATCTACGTGTATCCTCAATTACGAATCAATATGCAGATGCGTTGTCACTCGTGAGGACTAAGATGGAATGCCTCGTTTCCAGGTAAAAATGGTGTCCGGTTGTCTACACTCACCATACGAAACACAGCAGCATTAAGCTGCTATTTTAGTCTGGTATTCTGATGTGCTAAAATATGTTTCAGATCTACGACATTCTGTCATACTACACCTTCATAAACGGCACACACATTGTTCAGGTTTTCTTCCTAATGTCTGGTTTCTTGCTGGCCTTCAACGTGCAGATGAAATCGGAGAAGATGAAATTTACCTGGGCCATGATACCAATTGAAATTTTCAGAAGGTTGTTGAGGTATATTTATATTTGCTCGTGATCACACTAAGTGGTTAGATTTAATTTCTGTCAAGGAGCTCGTGTGGGGTGGTGCTACGGTATTACATATTTCTGCCGCCAAGCAGCAGTGCTTGCACTGCCGTGTTTATTTCTAGGGAGAGCCAGTAGACCATGCAGAAGCCACTAACCATCAGGTGGACTATAAGTGCGCTTGTCACATTATTTTTATAGAAAATGTTATAACGTAGCAGAATCATCTCATGGTACCGTGTAGTGGGTTCGTAAAAGAATCCACACACACCTCCTATCGTCCTGTGGGTGTCGTAAGAGGCGACAGATGATTGTGAAACAGGAGATGGACAGCAGCATCTTCCTTATTACATCTTTAAACGATAAAAAACTGAGGTTTCAACCAGATTGCAAAACAAGCCGACTTATTTATGCTTCAACTATATAGCTACAGCATAGGTCTTCCACGTGTTATATCCTGCATTTCTGAAAGATTATTAATATTTATTCATAAAAATCTCTCAGGTATGTGAGGAGGGCATTGCTCCGCGGTGGGACGCACATAAACTGCTATTTTTATAGGTATTTGCTACTATAAAGATTTCAATAACTTAAAGAAGCTTTTCTGAATTATAGGCTAACTCCTGTATACGCGGTTGTGTTGGCCATCACAGCTACATGGTTACGATTCGCCGGATTCGGTCCGATGTGGAATGTAAGAACTATAATATTTTATTATCTACTATGTTCGATGTTCGTCGTCATCATTATGAATACAATGTGACGAAGTCCATTGCTGAACATAAGCCCCCCCACAGATTGTCTCACAGGGGGATATTTGTCATCGAATTCGGCACTTTATTCGGCATCGAATTCCTACTCAAGTTGTCACCTGATAACTTGAGCAGGAATTCGATGCCGGTGGACAGGACCGTGCTTCCGCGTTCCTAAAGGGGGGGAGGGGGGGGGCTGTGTTAAAAAGTTTACTTGTAATCGGCTGTAATAATGATGATGATAATAATAGATATATACACAGGTAGAAAAATTTTTGAGTTCTTTTGCTCATATTTCGAACGAAGTCACTGCTTTGATTTCAAGAATGGGAGGAGTTGAAATCTAGAGTTACTGCATAATATAAACAGAAAATTTACGAACACGTGTGCAGTTTACATATTTAACTTCATTAAATTTTAAACCTTTCATTTTAATCACGGATTATTCGGCAAGCATAGTCCAAGGCGCTATTGTATTGTTTGAAAATAATTAGTTTTTTATTTTTATTATCAAACCGGGTAATATCCACATGATTGTTAATAATCACTGCAACTTTTCGACCCTAATAAGTCCTTTATCCTTACCGCAACAGCTAATTAAAGTCTGCTGCTGAATATAGGCCTCCTCCATGGATTGCCTCAAGGGAAATATCTGCCATAGTTGCCACGCTTGGCAAACGGGTTGGCAGGGATGATATGAGTAGTGGATATATTTACAGCGCCAATACACGGTAAGCCCTTTGCAATCAACCTCAAACAACGATGACAGGCGCCACTGTATTATGTAAGATGGAATTTCCTCACATCCTATAGTTATATAAACTTTGCATACCACATTAAATATGCTGCTTTGCTGCAGAAGAGGGTGGTACCAAGTAAAACAAACTACTAGACAGATATAAAGTCCTATAACAGTCGTTAGCGTCCTTTATACATGTCGAATGTTTAATACCATGAAGAGCGACGGAAAGCAGAGTCGGTGTCGGTATTGCTATCGCCAATTAAATACCTACTATTTGTGATGTCGTTGTCCAGTCCCCGCTTATACAGGGCTAAATGTTAAAAGAAATTTCCTTACGTTACTGTTGCACTACGTGTCTTACGTTTATAACAAATTGCTATTTTTAAATTTTAGGAGGCAGTAGTTAATGAAGCCGAAGACTGCCGTCGCTTCGCTTGGCAGAACTTGCTTTATATTAGCAACTATTTCGACGACTCACTATGCATGACACATGCTTGGTAATTATTAAGATGTATTATATTATTTTCTACTTCATCAGTAGTCCTGCCTACTTACGATGTCAATACTCTGTATATAATATACTTATGATGTCAATTCCAGACATTTCGTCTTATTAACCCCGCTACCCGCCGCTATTCTGGATAAACAAATAAAAAAAAGCGTTTTACGTCTGGCGCAAACAAGATGATATCGCCATCAATCGAATGTAATGATAGTTTTCTGGCATATAATTTAGTTACTTTTAGATATCCACAGAATAAAATGGGGCAACGACTGAGATAAATAAATTTTTTTATGCTTCAAAAAATACATTACAGTGGGACTGGTAATAAAAGAAATGTACTCAAGACCAAATTAAACAATAGGATAACGCAATTGTACAGGGTTCGCCACATGAACCTTGTACATTTGTGTTATCCTATAGTTTCCTTTTTCAGAAGAAACTAAATACTACCTAATAGCCGCTTTAACACATACGTTCTTAAACGCGTGAATCGGCTTACGCACGGGAGAGAGCGCGCATGTAAAGGTAAAAAAGGACAACGAGAATGTATGTTCGTTCGCGCACACCCTCATACCTCAGCCATGCATTCAAGACTGTGCTGTGCACTCAAACATAATTTACACGCGCGGTTTTGTGAAAACGATTGTCGTCGTAAAATTAGTCAAGTTTTGCAAGAATAACGAAATGCCTCAAGCCAAAAGGGATTTTATTGTAAAAAGCATCAAATTTTAAAGCTTCGCGTGTCGGTTTTCTCACAACTGTTCAATCAGAGACAAATGACCAAATCGTACTCTATATTACTTTACCCACGCTGATTTTCATTTTTCGGATTTATACACGCTCAGACAAACGAAAATTTTGTCAATTTCTTTTGAACTTTAGTCTTTAGAACGTGCGCTTAACAAAACTGCGTGATTTTCATACAGTCCAAGTCGCGGAAATTTTCCGTACTGAATCACGCGTGATTAGCCTTTACACAACGCTCTTTCCTCTCTGGATAAAAATACAGAAACAATAGCGCGTGAAAGAGGCATCGTACATAAAAATAAATAAAAATAAAAAGTAACAGCCTATACAACGTCTTACTGCTGGGCACAGGCCACCCCTGATTTCTGAGAGGGTTTTAGGGCAAGGAAGTGTCCGCCGCGCTGCCCCAATGCGTGTTGGCGAACTTCACATGTCTTC
>DWHP01009781.1:0-10084 GCA_018247895.1 Parnassius honrathi | reverse complement strand
ACAGCAAATGAAGTTAAATTAATCACGCAATCTCAAACAAAGGCCTAGTCACGTATCTTAATAGGCTAACACTATATAGGCCGATCGCTTTAACGAATTTTAACTTCGCGACGCGACGAATCACAGGTGCTGTTACAACCGACTACAAACAACAGGCGTCGCGCAGGCGCGTTCAACAGGGACTAACTAAGGGGACAGCCGACTGAGCGGCGCGGCCGCCGTTCGCGACAAGAATTTCTCCCCGCGCCCCGCTATCAAACCGGTTTTCAATCGGGCGCAAACAACTCGACAGAGGGAAATTGAAACAGGAGATGGGCAGCAGCGTCTCCCTGATATCAACTCAAAACGATTAAAACTGCGGTTGGGAACCCGCCCGCCAAGCGTGTGAACTATGGCAAAATTTTGCTTATTGCCAATAAGGCAATCTACGGGGGAGGCCTATGTTCAGCAGTGGAGTTTTATAGGCTGTGATGATGATGACGATAATGAGCACTAAGATGGAAAGGCTCGTTACTAATGAAAATAGTCCCCGTTTCTCGTAACACCATACGAAACTTTCAGTAGCTAACGCTTAGTAAATATGCAGTATAGTATAATAAGTATATGGTAATAGTGCTTAAAAACTCCATTTGCACTATCGTGGATCACCCCGCAATCACGGCATATAACATAATAATCATCACCATATTTACAGCTCAAACAGCAAATGCCTATCCTAAGATACGCCATAAAGCAAGATCCTGAGCTACCTGAATCCATTTACTATCAGGATATCTTACCGGATCATCATTCCTTCTAGTCTATCTATCTAGGCAGCCCTACACTTATCGGTACGAGGCCCCTCGAGAACCCTTCGGCGCTATTTGACCAGCTCTGCCACTTCAGCCGTTTGATCGAAATGAAGTTGTTTTTGTCACAGGGAATATATTCTGAAAAAATTGTGAATTGTTTACAGCGTAAGTAATTGACTAAATCGAAGGTTTGCCCTCTTTTTCTTCACTGTTTTTTTACTTGTTTTGATGAGAAACTTCGAAAATTAGTATTTTCGTTGGTAGTCGATATGATATAAGAAAAGTTTGTCTTATTTTTAGTTTAATTAACACTAAAAGAAACTAATTTTTCGGATATTATCGCGTTTAATGTTATCGTTTTCAATTCTCGATATTTCAGATGCTTTATAGCACTCATAGTCACGGGGGATGGGATTGAGGTGTCCTGAGGTTGGCTTAATGTCATAGTTGACGTTTTCTTACAAAACGATACCGTAGTATTAACATTTCTAATACCACCTTAGACTACTCCAAGTAAGCTGAAAATATTTGTGTTAGGAGTGGTTCACGACAGTAGCCGAACGACGGATTTGAACCCACGACTTTCAGTGTTTCCAGGCTGCACCCTTAACTATTAAACTGCTGCATATAACGAGCCATGACTCGTTATGTTTTCAACGTTTTATTTTTGATAAAAGCACACGGGTGAATTATCAAAGGGAATTAAGACCCAACGTCTTTTCCAGAAGTAATTTTCCTTTAAAAGACGTTGATCATTAATATTAAATTAAGGGGCCAACAAATTTAATTATAGAACGTAAAGAGCTTAAATAATTTTATTAGATGTGTTTAGTTCTCATTTTAACAAGCCTTTATTAGCTTGACGCGTATTATGGCAATGAAAATATTATTCCGAATTATTTATGTGAATAAATTTTTATCCTGTACATCCTATAAAATGACATTGCTGAAAATGGGCCCCACTCATAGATTGCCTCCATTCCACATTGCCATAGTTGCCACACCTGCAAGTGGGTAACCGCCTTTTTTATTTATTATCAGGAAGACGCAACTGCCCATCGCCTAATTTGTTTCTTTCTGTTGCCTCTGACGACACTCATGGGACGATATTTGGTTGAACTTTCTTTAAATCAAGCTTTTATTTAAAACTTGCAACGTTTGTTTGTGAGGTTCAAATCTTGCAAATGAATTTTAAAGCAGTTAATCTCGATTTAGTCGAATAATGATTTCTTATATTTACGTGAACACTACACGTTGATTGAAACTACTTTTACGAGTTTTTTCGATGTTGAATTATTTTTAATTCCCGACGTTTCGGGTGCTTTCCAGCACCCATTGTCACGGGGAACTGAGGTAACTGACGTCCCGATATCAATGTTAACCCAGAGCACCTTCAGCTGTTTAATTTTTAAAGTCCGATTTATGCAGAATGAACTTACTGTGTCTTGAAGTCTTACAGTGGTAGTATGCTTGGGTTTAGTTTTAATTTTATTAATTACAGTGTCCCAAGCAGGTAGTAGAACCCAGCCTCTTTCTATATTGAAATTAGGATCATTTTTAATTTCAATAGTTGCAAAATCTTCTTTCGCGAGGATTTGTGGTCTATCAAATCTGATCCCAGGCGGCCCCAACCTGTAATGGTCTATGATTTACGCCTGGGATATGATCACAACCTGCAGACATCCCGAAACGTTGATGCTTTTTGTTTGCCCTATGTATGAGAGACCACATTCACAATCAAGCTTGTACACTCCTGCATCCTGTAGAGGAATATGACACTTGACAGATGGTAAGAACTGACTAATCGTCTTCGGCGGCTTGTAGAACGTTTTAATAGAAGCTCACATCAAGACATATGGTAGTACAGCAGGCACGTGCTCGACTGTGGCCTGCATTTGGTCACTGTGACTTAGACACGGGACGCGAGGCTTGTTGTCGTGCAGAACCGGCTTGCTTAAAAATCATTTAAAATTAAACGAAAAAAAAATCCGTAAAAGTAGTTTTAATTAATCGATTGAGTCGAAATTTTGTGTATGTACATGTTTAGTTTGGATGACAATGCATGGTGTACCGTCATACTAAATCTAATGTGGCAGGCGGCTCAAGATGGCGGTCTAGTTATTTCCTATGGACTCCCATGATATGGGTATCAAATGAAAGGGCTCGCTAAGAAATTACTAATACACTAGAAATTATTAATATACGCACCCATTCGTAAGGGTCGATCGGTAGGTAAAAACGTTTTTGCCCATAAATCACATTCAATTTGGGATAATTTCAAATAAAAGTAGAAGCCTTATCGTACTCCTACTAACTACTAAGTCTACTCGTATTTTCAGAAACTTTGATAACGGTATATCATTATATATTTTTACTTGAACTTAAGTTTATAATTTGGCTACTCTTTGAAAAATAACCCTGTATATAAACATCAATTGATGACAATTAGTCTCGGTCAAACGCAAAAATGGCTCGATAGATTTTAATGAATTTTTTTTTGTGTTTGAATGGATCCCTATATGTTTTTGATTCACATTTGAACCCGGTAGATGGCGCTGTTGTCGAGATCCGGGAATCACCCGTGTGAAGCTGCGGCGGATTACTAGCTTGACATAAAATCCGTACTATATATTTTAATTCGCATATTTTCCGTTAGAAAACGTTTTCTTTTGAAAAATACTCTATTTTAAGCATGAGACTAATTAAAATTGTTCTATAATAAGATGGGTAGCACGGTGTACGTACGTATCTTTCACGTGGTCGTGGTAGAGCCGAGCTGCAGCTGTATTATGGGTGTTACACGAATGGGTCGGCTCACCAGGGCATTACCAATTTCTCAATTTCAATTTGTGAGTGTAGAGAACCGAAGATCCTTTTTACTGGAAACGAGGCATTCCAACCTCGTCCTCAGGGGTGACATCGCATCTGTATTTTGATTCTTAATTGAGGATAAATGTAGACTATGTACTCGCTTGTCACCTTTATATATAGAAAAAACGTATCCTTGACTTTTATTTTTCCAATCACATACTTCGTACGTCATGAGCTGTCTGTTTTATTTTACGTCTTGTTGAGTCACATGGAGCTTGCCGTATAAGTCAGTTGAGCACTAATCTTTTAATGAATTTACGAGGGTGTAAATAGAAGAAGATGCTCAACCAATTGCGATTGCATCATTTCTTAAAGGTTTAATTAATACAACTGAATGGTTCCAGGATAAAAATAGAAAATTGATTTCAGTACTGTGTGAAGTAGAATTACATGTTTTAATTTAGTACTGTGTTTACAGCTTTATATTAAATGTTTTTCATTGAGTTTCAAATTGAGTGCTTATAAAATGAATTGTAATTTTGTGAAATGAATTTTTTTATAGGATAAGGTGACAAACGAGCACACAGTCCACCTGATCGTAAGTGATTGCTGTGGCCCATAGACATCTACATCTATCCTCGATTAAAAATCAAAATGCAGATGCGTTGTCACCTGTCAGGACTAAGATGGAATGCCTCGTTTCCAGTAAAAAGGGTCTTCGGTTCTCTACACTTACCATACGAAATACAGCAGCATTTAGCTACTAATATAATTATAAAAATAATAAAGGCGTAGGGAAGTGACGACCCCATCGCCCGCTGATGTAACAGTTATGTGACAAAACTGCTACGTCGGCGCAGTCAGTCAGCGCCCTGCCAAGAAGTGTGAGCGCCGTGCCTAGGCAAAATTGTGGGTGCAAAGGTCCGTTTGTGAAAATGACCAAACCACGAAACGGTGCCGGGCTTGGGCGTCTCCCGTTATTTGGCGCCCATAAAATGAATGAAGGCACAAAGAATAACGCGCATAGGGCCGCTGCCTGGGGGTCACCAGGGTGCGTCTGGAGCTGGCGCTGGACGCGGCAGCATGCGGGCCGCTAGCCGAGATGCTGCTCGATCACCTAGTAGCTCCCCGCAACCATCATCCTCACCAGAAGGCCTGGTGTCGGCTGGGTCTTCTCGGACTCAGCAAGCGGCACCCGCCACTGGTGAAGCACGTCGTATGCGTTGGACAAAAACTATGAACGAAAGCGCATTGCGGGCGTATTATAGGGCGAAAGGGGAATAAACTGCGGGGATATCGTATAGGGCTCGGATGCATTGCTTTTTTGCTGAGCTGGAGCCGTCTACTCCCGCAACGGAACAAAACCTGGCAGACCGAGTTCAGTACATCATGCGCTCGAAAATATTTGATGATGCGGAACTCGAACGGCTACGACGTGAGGCCATTTCCTCATCGAATAAATCGGCTATGGCTGGGGATGCGGCTGCACAGGTGACAGACCAACATCCACACGTAGAAGCCACCATGGAACTTCCGGTTGTGGTTGGTTTGTATGATGATGAAATAGTCTCCCACGAACTAGAGAAAATGAGGAGCATATTGGAAGAGTCGATTTTGGAAACTCGCAGCATGACTCTCGAAAATCGACCGCGACTTCCCCGCATACACCTAAGCAAGCGAAATCAGGCGTAAGGGCTCTTAACCCAATGCTGGTGACCTATTTTGAAGCCGGCTGGAACCTTTGCGAGACGGACTCATTTCTTTTAGGAACCGCAGTGGCAGTTTGCCATATTATTGGCGCTAAAACTCCTATGGCTGGACGCGCTTCTAGACAAAGTAGCGCCATCCCAGCCTGGAGAAAAAGAATCGAGGGCCGTATCACAAAGGCAAGGGCCCTTATTGGCAGGCTGACAAGCTTCAGGTCAGGTAATAATAGACCGAGGGTTGTGCGCACCGTTAGAATGGCGTTTGCTGGGACAAATGTCAGTTTGTCCCAGCCGGATACCAAGCAGAAACTAACGGAGGGCACAGATGACCTGAAGCAAAAAATCGCTGCTTGGGGGAGACGGATTCGCCGATTTACCGAGAGGTCAAGGCGGTTCAACCAGAATCGTCTCTTCCAGATTGATCAGAAGAGTGGAGCGATGAGAGGTATGTAGAGCGGGCTCAGGACTGGATCGGGCTGACATTATCGCATTCGTGCGTGACCTGTGGTCAGAGCCCGTAAACCACAGCGAGGGCCCTTGTATGGAAGTTGTGGCGAGCCAGGGTGTGAGTATTACGCCTATGGACCCCATCACCATAACGCCGCAAGGCGTGGCTGAGGCAGTCCGTATGGCCCCGAACTGGAAACGAGAACTGCATAGAGAAACAAAAAACGGTTAACTATAAGACAATGAGTCATCCTTTTTTTGTACGTGCAGCCGGCGTTCATCAACTTACTAGACGTTGTCACGTCACAAGCTTCTTTTATTTAAAAAAAAACATTTTTTCGCATAATTTTCGATAAATACAACATTATTTTTAGGATTTTTTAGAACGTCAAGTTTATTTTATTTATTTCATATTCTTTATTGCACACCATATAAAAATTACAAATTATATATACAAAGAAGTATGCAATGGGCGGTCTTATTGCTGATAGCAATTTCTTCCAGACAACCAATGAATAGACAGGATTACACAAAAATGAAAGGGTAGGGCACATTGGTGTCATAAAAACGAATACACATTTTATATACAGGTTCGTGTAAACATCATTATCCTTGAAACCAGTGGTTTTTTTCACTTATAGAAAGTAAATTCAATGAAAAATAACAACCTTTTTTTTAATAAAATCTCAATTTTTCCCTAAAATAGGAAATTTTGCCTGTCCTAAGCCTGGATGAAAGTATGAAGGAAACGTTGCATCACTAGTTATGTGTACCTATTGTGTTCTTATTGGAATGTTGTGTAGGTAGCTAGGGCAGGCGGTGATCTTTACAGTGATTACGTCACTCGGGCGCATAGGGTATCCATGAATTTATGAACGGTGTCGGACTGAAACTTTTTAAATTTTATGAAAGAAATAGCGTTTTTTCTAAATTCGGATAAATATATTTGTATTAAAGCCAACTACCTACAGTTTAAGTGACCACGGTGTTTACACTTACACCTTGTATATTTGCGACGAATTGCTAACGATCTGCTAATTGTATGTATTATCTTGTATTTTATGTTATAACGCACGCATATTTGCCCCATCCATCACAAGAGCGTCTGGAGATGATTCTCATTCACCTACAAATACTATATACACTTTTCAAGCAGTATTAAGCGTAAATAGAGAAAAAATCGTGTTAAATTTACAACGTATTTTATTTCAGTCTTCTTTAGGAATTTCAAAACATTTTACTAAAATAAACCAGCCTTAAGATTTGTTTAAACTTGCTTTAAACCGTCTTAGAAGTGAGGAGCCAGTTGCTCAGTACTGTAACGTATGGAGGTTGTTATATCATATTTTTTAATTTTTACCAACTCCAAAAAAGTATGAGGTTCCCAATCCGACTGTGTTTTTTGTATGTATGTTACCCGATATCTTCGTCATTTGTATTAGTGTTATTATTATTATTTTTAGATAGATATAGATGACATTGAGATTGTGATATTCTTTAGTTCGAAAGTAGTAACTAATTTTTTTTACGCAAAAGTGTAAAAAATTATCTTCTAATAAAACGTAAAAACCGACTTCAAACAACTAAAAAGAATAATTTATTAATTTCTAATTCTTCTGTACGTGGGGCACTCAATAGGTTTTGAGATATACAAAAAATATTCTAGATACTATTAATATTTATTTTACATCTTTTCAAAATATTCTCCGTCATACTCTACATAAAGTTCCATTCACCTAAACCAACTCTCAAAACACTTTTGCCAGTCTTCATCTGACAGGTCGAAAATCGCTTCTTTGTAGACAGCCACGGCTTTTTCGGCGCTTGAAAAACTTGCCTTTTATTTTTTCTTTGACTCTTGGGCACAAAAAGAAATCCTAAGGAGCTAAGTCCGGGCTGTAGGGTGAGTGACTTAGAGTTTCAACATCAAATTTCTCATTACATGCTTTTGTTCTAAGGGTGGTATGTGAAGAGACGTTATCGTGATGCAGCATGATTCCCCGAAGCCGGGTCTTTGGTCTTCTCTCCTACACAGCTTGAAAAACTTTGGGTAATGCAACTGTAGTTATACTATTCAGAGTTGACTGACCTATAATTTTCCAGCATTGACGTTGACAAATGTCCGCTCCGCGAAAAAAATCTGCCATTATTCTTTGCCGACGTTGCGAGTTCTTTGCAGTTTTGTCGGTAACTGTCCTTCTGAGTAAACCCATACCGTTGATTGCCTTTTCTTTTCCGGATCATATTGATAGATTCACGTTTCGTCTACAGTAATGATTTCTGAAACACGCCTAGATGCTCCGTTTTCAAAACGTAGACGTATTTCATGGCACCAATCCACACTAGTCTGTTTTTCACTTTCGGAGAGCAAGGAGTCCTCACACAAAAACAAGCCTTCCTCACTCCAAGATGTTGATGTAGGATGGTATGAATGCTCCCCGAACTAATACCTACAATCTTTTCGATGTCCGTATATGTGATTCGTGGGTCTTCTCGCACCAACATTTCAGTAGCCCGTACATTTTCTGCCGTTACTGCTGTTTGCGGGGCCCCAGTTCTTTGGTCATCTTTAAAGTTAATTTTACCCCTTTTGAATTCAGCAAACTACCTAAAAATTGTTGCGCGTGATGGAGCTGAGCCCTTATGTCGATTCTAACCGTTATAAACTTAATAGTTAGGTTAAACCGAATTCAAAATCATAATAGATCATAGCGCGCAAATGTTCGCGGTTAAGATCCATCGTTTTAAATGAAAAGCGCGGGAAACGTTGCAGGAATATTAATAGAACTTTGTTTTTTTTTAAATATTGAGCAATTGGCTTGTAGAGTTGTATTTTTAAATAAATTTGCTTTTTAGAAACATATAACACGGGTACATTCCATTTTAAATTTCGAGCATCTCAAAACTTATTTAGTGACCTACGTAACAGTGCAAAGTAATAAAGAGCTGCGGTTGCCAACCTGCTTGCCAAACGTGAATACTACTGCAAATACCCAACCTATTTGGCATACAATGGGGGAAGCACATGATCAGCAGTGGAAAGCCCTATTAAAAGTAAAAAAGTAGGAGCCTAAATATATCCCACAACTGGGCACAGGCCACAGCGAGTTTTAGGGCAAAAAGTAGTTGATTATGTTGAATCCAACGCTGGATGACTGACTTCACATACCTATACCAAAAATGTCCGAAATATTTTTTTTCATCTCAGATATGCAGATTTCCTGCGATATTTTTCTTCACCACCGAGAACGTGGTAAATCGAAACTTCAAATTGCAGTTAAAGTATGAGTGGAGTCGGCGCGGATCTAATTTGAGTTGCTTACGTACCAACTATGAAATTTACGTTTAGATCGATTTGATTACAGGCTTATATAGAAGACTTTCAAGGTTCTATCAGTGCGGTGAACTACCCATAGTTTAAATAAAAATAAATCTCTGTTTAAAATTTGCTCTCTTTGATATTTATGGTACTTTTTTAAAAGAACCTGTTCATTTACTCACGTGAGCTATGCAACCGGGACTGCCACAATTTTTTTTATAGTTATGTCTGAAAGTATGAAAGCTATCTTAATATATGACAAACTACTTTATAAAACTCATTAAAAGTAAAAGGGCTGCATCAGCGGTATCACGAACTATTCCACCAATTATGGCTATAAATCTCATAGTGCATTTAATTTTCAATTACTTATATCGGACTTGATACAAAAAGAAATTGCTGAAATATTGCTATGCCGCTAGACACACAACATATTCAACTGAAGACCTTCTCTCTTAATCAAAGTTTTGTGTACACGGTTTTGTTAGTAATTTTGCTAAAATCGGCAATTATGATAAATCATGCAGACAGTTGGCCACGGATCTATACCAGTCTGACAATTTTTGATGCAGAACAATAAGTACATATTTAATAGAATTGTGTTTAATTTGACCAGTTATGTACTTATTATAAGTTTATTTAGCAGTAAGTGGATGGCGTTATTATTATATTAAAACTATGTCAATCAAAACTACACTCTAATACTCCATCTCCACTCCAGTCGCAACTCAATTAGTTGAGGTGCGACTGGAATGGCTCTATCGCACTACAAAGACGCTAACATTTATGAAATATATAAATTTGGCACAAATTCTACTTTTATCAAATATACGGAATCAGCGCGGCTAGCGGTGTGTAATTAAATTATTTTACAATTTAAGAATACCATCTAGAAATAGCAATGTCGTGTTTAGTTGTTAATATCGCCAAAATATCTCTATTCATTGATTTGGTCAAGCTATATCATGATATAGTCAACAAGCACTGTTAAACTTTATGGAATACCGCCA
>DWHP01009780.1:0-10085 GCA_018247895.1 Parnassius honrathi | reverse complement strand
GTTATTGCAGTTTTTGAGAATAAGACTAAATAAGACTGCGCTGTTATTTGAAATGATCACAAATTCAATTTATGATTTAAGGGCAATAACGTTTTTGCCTACCGATCGACCCTTACGAATGCAATACGTGGTAATGCATTACCACGTATAACGTATAAGGTCATATCTTAGATATTTAGTTTATAAGGACAGATCTTGTTAATCTATTAGCCACAGCTTCCACTCACCATTAGGTGGAATGTGTGCTCGTTTGTCACGCTAATACTATGGACAATTATAGCTGACATCCTAAAGTATTTTCTGGAAGTTCCGTTTGTTACCGTGTGGCAGCGTAAGATATTATATTGCCCTATTTCGTCGCGTGGGTGTTATAAGTAATAATAATGTCCTCCAGACCGAAAGAGACACTGCAGCCAATCTCAACGGATACCAGCCATCTGTGCAGGACAGGATCACAGTGCCCAATGATACGTGCAAGCACTGATGCACTCTATATTCCCTCACTCTCATAGCCCGATGGAACGGTAATGCTTCACGACCGGTGAGAGATCAGGCGCCGGACCAACGGCTTCCTGATTTCCTGACATTGAGCTTCTACTGAGAAATTCTTGTCAAAAAAATGCAATAACTTCATTTCTCTTCAGATTCAAACCCCGGATCTCATGGCCAGTATCCGGGTTAACGACCACTAGTAAAAAGAGCCAGTCTAACGTGTCGCTTTAACGTAAGACAGTTTGTCGCCCCATTTCTCGCGTGGATGTCGTAAGTAGCGATTGTAGGAAATACCAAAAAACTTACTTCTTATCATCATTATAGCCTAACAAAAGTCACCTACATAATATAGGCATACCCACATATTGCTCTAATTGCCATTGTTACTGCGTTTGAAAGGCTGGTTGGCAACCGCAGTTTTTATTTTCTAGATGGCTCAAGTCATCTCTCATTTTTACTAATTTGGCATTAGGCAGTCAAATTGTCTAAATATGAATAAAGCTCAAAAATCAGTAAAACTGCAGTAATCAAAGGCTGCGAAATCTTTCACTACATTATTTTCAAAGTGATTAACGAGATGACTCCATAGATTTCGATTTCACAAGGGACTCGAATAAAAGTATATGGGTCCTAGATAAACTAGTGGATATAGATCCTAGTTTAAATACTTTGATGGTCTATCGCAATTGTATCCTAATAAAAATAGTATATAATGATGGTTTCCTGACAGAATTCAACCAAAGTGACATCTTTCAATTATTCAGTGTAATAGACATCTACATTTTTCCGCAATTAAAATTCAAAATACAGATGCGTGGTCACCCATGAAGACTAAGATCGAATGCATCGTTACCAGTAAAATGGGTTTTCGGTTCTGCTCTCCGGATTTAGAAGAAGTATAGTCACTTCTTTACACGTACACATAGCTGTTTTAAATATTTTACAATCAAATAAGAAAAACTAAGTGCTATAACGATAATGCTCGTCAACAAGTAAAGACTGCTACTGTGCTATGACGTAGGCGACTACGTGCCAATTTTTTATAGTTATAAATTTGTAATAATCAATAAACACATAATGTTGTTGTACTACTACCGTTTATCGCCCCGTGGAGGCAGCAAGAAAAGACTAATGGAAACAAGCCAGGAGAAGATGTCGTTCTCTTAATACTCGTAACAACTGTATTATAAAAAGCTGTTGAAACGAACCCGCCTGGTAAGTGTGATAGCTATGTTAAATTTCCCCCTTATGAGGTAGAGTACATAGGCCTCCATGTTCATCAGTGGCTTTTAGTTATGCTATAGCATTGACGGTGACGGCAAACAATATTTAAATATTTTACCTAACAAAACTGTACAAAAGGTTTAATATAGTATAAATGAGAACATGATTGATGATAACTCCTGAGAATAAGATGGTCGCTTCTAATCTGTTTCTGAAATGAATTTTGTAACAAGTTCGTACAACCATTCTATTGTGTTATATACTTTGAAAATAAAGTTTCGCTGGGTTTCCTGCTGGTTCATCCCAGGACAAAGATTTTTTCTGACCTAGGGGTAAAAGAGTACCTTAAGAACTACTTGTAATTTAAATTGATTAAAAAGAAATCTATTCTATTCTAATATCAACTATTACATTTCTGTACCTGATATATTTAAACCAAATACGTAAGTACTTATCTCTAGTGATATTAAACCGGCTGAAATATACTACGCTAAAGCCGCTATCATTAGAGTCCATAAAAGTAATTACTAAGAGTAAAACTGCGCCTGTGGTTGCTACAGTTCCGATCGATTAGCACTAGTTAGCGTCTGTGTTGGCGTTTGTTTAGAATGTGATTGTAAAGAAACCCTTGGGTGAAAAAAGTTAAAATTAACTTTCGTCTGACTTGTTTGTATGCGAAAGTTTGTCGCTAACATAAAGGTAGTGAAGGTAGTGAATATTCATTAGTTTGTGTAGATTGAATAAAAAGTATTGAATAGTCAGTGTGTAACCTATGCTTAATTTGGACGGAGTTTTGATTTGTTTAAATTTAGTAGATGACTGTTCAATACCCAAGCTGTAATTTAAATTTATACTAATTATATGTATATTAATATAAAATGATTTTTACGTGGTAGAGCCACGCTGCAGCTATATTATGGTCGTAGCTCGAAGGGGCCGGTTCGAGCGTGGAAGGACCGCCAAAATATTAGTATAAAATGGAAACTCAATGATGCTGTGTTTCGTATGGTGAGTGTAGAGAATCGGCACCCATTTTACTGGATACGAGGTATTTCATCTTACTTTGAAGAAGTGATCCGCATTCTGATACTTAATTGACATTAAAAGCCATAGCATCCATCACCATCAAGTAGGCTCTGAGTCGATTTTCACCCTTATTCTGTAAAAATCAGGAAAAAATGCTATGGAGTGATATCGGTACGATCCAACATTTGCCGTTCTACTCGAACTTAGAAATAATTGTAATTTTGGTAAACACTTAACACATTTATACGATAACAAAAAATGTGTTTGTTGTATTTCATCGTATAAAATGTATCGGTGTGCATTTATTATCGTTATAGGCCTCCCCCAATGATTGTTATAAAGCATGGTCCTTAGCCAACTGCACTCATGACTTCTTGCGTCTCTTACCAGGTCGACACTCCGTCTAGTAGGGGTCACTCTACATTCCCTTCTCACGGGGCTACCACCCGAGAGCCATTCTTCGCCATGGGTTTTCAGTTTTTCTAGCTTTATAGCCGGTTAATTGCCACTTATCCGTTTAGCTTACTTATCTGTTGGATCAAGTCAGTTACTCTGGTTGAATTGCTTATATCCTCATTAATAAGTCATAGATCATCATCAGTCACGCAGAGAAATGTGCAAAATTTAATTTTTAATCCCTTTAGCTGTATATGAAAACGTCACATATATTTTTTCACTTACAGATTAAGCTTGAAGTTTAGCACCTGCCTATAATAAGCATTATATATTTACCCACTTTTTTACTACAAAGTTATTTTACGCCAGTATATTTAAACTAACTGACTTTTAATTCCACTAGAGGGTAGAAAATTTCATATTGTTTCTATAATTCCAAACTTCTTCATTAAGTATTTATGGGTTAAAGTGCTGTGGGTGGGTGCGGTCACATTTGACCTCTTGAATTTTGACGGAATATCGCCGCGGTCAAATTTGGACGCTTGGTAGCTAAGAGGTTAAACAAGATATTTCTTAGTCTAAATACATGCGTATATTGTTCATTTTATTTATTTAACAAACAATTACACATAATATAATAAACATTTGCTTAAGTTTAAAATTTTTATGCTAAAATGGGCTCAAATTTCTCCTAATAAACTTTTTCTACTAATCTTACATTTGATTACGCCGTTTTCCTGATTGGCCCTTACATACATTTTTGGCTTCATCCACCATTGTTCTTTTCATGCATTCTCCTGTTTTGACTTTTTTTTACTAATAATCTCTTTAAATAAAATAACATATTTACTTGTTGTCAATGCTATTAGAAACGTAAACTTAACTGAAATAAAACATTTTAGTCAAAATAAAATCAGCCACAATAATTTAAATAAGTAGAGATGTAAAAAAAACCAATTTATTTGAAGTTATTGCTCTTCTGTCCACGGGTATGCCAGCCACTCAGACTTTCATTACTGGCATCCGGAGAGTAGCTGAAGTGGGTTCCGGAATCGTTAAACCACTTCCATCAACTTCGTCTTCGTCGAGCCAATCGGCATTCTAGACGATATTTCACAGCAGCGCACAATGCAGGTCATTTGCCATGCTGGCAGCAAGTCGCTGTGGCCGTTACTTTACTTTCACGACGGTCTTGAGCACTCTTACCATGCACTTAACGTTGGACATATTCTGTTCTTGAGGTGGGATTATACTGATGCGCAAAATAAATCGTAAGGCATCTTAAAACCTTCTAGAGGAGGCGACAGATCAAGGGAAAACCTCACAACAAGTGGTGAAAACTTGCATGATACTTTGTCTAGTTGACTAGGTGTCACGAGCTTGCTTGGGGTTTGAATAATTGGGTAGGGTGTGGCGGCAGGAAAATATCCGGAAAGACAGATTTCAATGCACTCCTCAAGCGGGAACAGCAGGATTCATCTGCACATTTAATCATTTGCAAGAAATGTTGCGATTCATTGACGTGAGTGGTAAAACCACGCCAGATTAGTTCGTGCTGGATTCTGCAAGCTATCATCGGGCTTTATTCTGCAATGTGCTTCTACGTAAACACTAATGAATACTAACAACGACAACAAAATAAAAATGACGTACAATACAAGTGATTCCACGTAAAACATAAACGAAAAGGGTTACTAACTTGGGAGAGCAAAATAAAAATGACAACAATACGATCGAGGGATTCCCTATAAAACATAAACTAAAAGGATTGCCAACTTGGGAGACTAATTCCCTAATTTTATTATTTAAATAAAAAAAAAACAATGTTACGTAACGCGTTGTTCGAAACCAAGGTTTTGTTAATAACTTAATTAGGAGTATGCCAAGGAGACTGGAAGCAGTTCGAAAAGCTAGAGGAGCACTACGTATTGATTATAGACCACGTTATAGACTTTTACTAAATGTTTATGGAAAAAATGAATGAAATGTTAGGTACAAAAAAAGTCCTATTAAAAATTATTAAATTCGCAAAAAAAATTGTGGGCCACACAGGAGTTCATCCCGAAAAAGTAAAGATAAATTTTAGATTTTATAGCTTCATCTGAATCTTGGTTCGCAGTCTGCAAGTCCGCTTGCTGTATCCGAGGGTAAATTGTGATGATGATGATTTTGCTGTTTAACCAATCGTCAGATCACTGTTATATTTTACGGTTAGCCCTTTCATTCATAAACCACATCATTTTACATAAGGGTTATAGGGTTTGTCAAATGTTAGGCTGTTATAGTATATTTGCCTTTAAAAATGAAAAACTAAAGCATTTTGATGAATATTGAATGAATTCTAGGTTTTTTTCTGACGTCTGAGCTCTGAACGCGAGCTGACCGTAATTAACTAATATTACTTTAATTACACATTGTTTTAATGGTCTTCTTTTTGCGGCTTCATACTATATCTTTAGTTTTTTCTTTTAAACACTGTCTCAATTAATCCATTCGCTGTCCCGTGTACTACACATTATAGTTTATTGCTATTGTTTTGCTGTTTACATTTAAATATCGGACAGTCAAAATGTTATGTTTAATGGATATATTTAATCAAACATTATAATCGAGTAATGCCGTCCACTATACAATTTTATAATCGTGTTACTCTTTCATTTCCAACGTATGATCAAGATATTCATTGTGCAGGTCACCCGACGTGTCTGCAGTTCACTGTGAACATGATCGTGTCTGTGCGCAAGTATCGCTGGCAATGCATCGAGTGCAAATGCTGCTCAGTTTGCGGGAATAGCGACAATGATGTAAGTAAAACGCCTGGTTTCTCGCAAATTACGTAGGTACGTAAATTTTTATTTTCTATAATTACGAACTCTGTTGACGTTTGACCAAAGTTCCACATGGTATAAGATGAAAAGATCCTGTTTACTGAACAATAGTTAGAAAATGTCTATTCATTATTGTTTAGGATATTAAGGCTAAGCGGTTTGAGGTGGCTAACGCCATAGCAAAGAATTCCATTCCCTAGTGGAGTGGACCAAATCATCAAATAGATTGATTTTTTTTTAAATAAAGTTGATGTGACAAATGAACTTGAGTCGACCTGACGGTCAGTGGCTACTGCAGTGTATGGCAACTCGCACCCCGCTGTAAACAGAGAAACCTACAGTTGCGTTGTCGTCGCTGCGGAATAAGATAGAATACCTCACAGCCTGTAACTGGCTTCGAACGGAACATAGCGGTGTCGGCAAAGTTTATCGGTTTTATGATTTCTGTATACTGCAAACTCAAATCGCATAGCAATCGCTTGGTAATGCTTACGCATACCTGTTTTATGGCGATTAGGACAGGTAATGTCGGAATCTAACTGACCGAAACCGTATGGTGTTCTAATTTCGTCGCGTATATTAGCAGGGCCAGGTGAACGCTTTCGCACACATTCGCGGCCCCATCAGCGTAGGCAGTCACAGCTTCCAATTCACGTATCCCCCAGGAAAATCGCATACTGGAAAGCACCAACCTTCCTGAGCCTATTAGCTTCTGGTCTATGGCTTCGTCGCTAACCAAGTTTCGGGTGGAGTGTAGGGAGAGGGGCGCCTCGCAATACCGTCACTCCTCTCCCCGCGGTCACGCGGTCTTGCCACCTCCGC
This sequence comes from Parnassius honrathi, assembly GCA_018247895.1. NCBI lineage: Eukaryota > Metazoa > Arthropoda > Insecta > Lepidoptera > Papilionidae > Parnassius > Parnassius honrathi. The sequence continues at coordinate 3,297 of DWHP01009780.1, read as the reverse complement.
AGCAGCGTCGCGGTGGACAGGACGCGCGGCGAATCGCTGTACCAGCAGCCTGCACCTCCGCGACTCCACCTTGGCCGGACAGGACATCCCTCTCGCCACACTATACCAATATATGTGGGTTACTTTTGTTTACCATAGGTGACCGTGGCACGGCTGCTAAGCAGAAATCCGTACTGGAAAACCTTGTGGTCTAACCTTAACAAGTTCGATGCAACGGTTAATGCAGTAAGATCAGAGATGTGGTAGGATACGATGACAGAAATATAAGCCAAATTTCAAGACTAGAAAACTAACAATTTATAGGACAAACATGTTGGTGCAACAATATAAGACAGTCCAGTAGAGATTATAAGAGAGAGTAAGAGAAAAAGATGAAGAATTTACATGCAGATGTGTTCGTAACGAGCGTGTGATGTTGCAGGACCAGTTGCTGTTCTGCGACGATTGCGACCGCGGCTACCACATGTATTGCCTGGCGCCACCGTTGGAGACTCCTCCTGAGGGCTCCTGGTCGTGTGCGCTTTGCATCAACGAGTTCCACACCAAGCACTAAAGGTCTTTATTGCTTTGTTCGTTCATTCATACATCAACCACAAGCGCACAGCTGAACATAAGTCGCCCCATACATTAGCTCATCGAGAAAATATTTAACAGATGGATTGGCAACCGCAATTTTCACTTGTTTTTATTTCATAACTTGAAAAATGATCTCTTTCTATTTAAATGTAGTTAAAATAAGAAATTTATTTCCCTGTCCAAAAATTGCCCAAATTCAAATTAAAAGCCTTGAGTTCACAGACCTTTTTGAGCAAACACTTGCTTACTTGGTAAGTACAAGTTAATTTGACCGTTGCGACATATAGACAGGGGACGCCTTACAGCTCCGAATGAACCGTTAGTGACCCCTCTCGAAAAAAGACAATCTTTGTTACATACGATGTCCGTCCACAAGACACAAGATGCCCTTTAACTTTATTTTACTTTAACGCTTCCCATCTCCTAGTGTGCAACAGTATTTGATTCGACAATGAGGATCCAGAGTGGGTTCATCAAGCTCACTCGGGGCGGTCATTTAGGGCCAGTCGTATAGAGGACCAAACCACGACTACTAAGCTTTTCGCAGATACAGGGCACAAACCTGTTCGGGAGGTTCTGTATGCTACAATCGATTGAAGCTCTAGTTCATCATCTATTATTATTTACAGGCCTGTTTAAAGAAGAGAGAGAAGAGAACAAGTTAGAAATAGCTGTTACTGTACGTACAACTAGATGACCTGGTGTTTCTTGTCATTTTGTATATTTATAAGCTTTGCCTGTTCGCATTTCTAGATATTGTTGCCATAGGTTATAGAAATGTAGCGTTAGACCGAGTAAAGGTTTTTTGCTTTTAACTAAATGACGTTTAAAAAAACGAAATTAGACGGAAATAGAATTCAAAATAATGCTGTTTACATACTAATTATTTATAAGGTTATAACTAACGGAATGCGTAATAATTGACTTGTTTCAAAACTACGTGTAATACTTCAACATTTTGACATTAGTCGGGTTATATATTTTATCTTATATTTGTAATTAAAATACAACATGGTATTAAAAGCTGAGTTAGTAAATAACATATAAATTGTGTTTTAAAATGTAAGTATTTTACGTATGTAATAATTTTACATTTACAAAACATTTAAATAGTAAATAGCTGAATAGGTAAAAGAACTGACTTTAAAACAGTGAAGTAGAGTCTCGACGTAATCGGTTGTTTCGTGTAAATGTACACGTTTTTGGAAAATATATCTATACTATATCTGCTTAACTATCCATATTGTACGCAAGTGTTTATATTAAAATAATAACATCGCAAAGTTTTACCATAATAAACAGTATGACGTCATGTTAAATAGCATTAGTAAAAACTTCTATATTACTAGTTTAAAACAGTTTTGCGAAATAGTTAAATTTGTTCTTATGTAAAATTAAAACGTTCACGGTCGTTCGCTTTTTCGTTAGGATTCATACGGAAGAGAGAGAACGTCGAGGTCTACGTCGCTTTAACGTCGCTTTCTTTATTTTGAAACCATAGTTTATTGATTATATCGACTATCGCCGCGTGAATAGTGATCGGTTTACGAATTTTATGTTAAAAATTTGTGAATTATAATTAATATATTACTACAATGTAATAAATGTCCGGTGGCTAAAGTATTGAATGTATGTATTTGATTTATTTGTTGAGTACGATAATAAAACGTGTTATAGAGATTATGATAACATTTTATTTTGTTAAACATAGCGCCACCGAATACTTATAATAGTAAATTTTGTCAGTGCAATTTCCATATAATATAAGGCACTCGGACTAATGCAGCAATTCTGCACTCGGTCCAAAAATAAACTTATTCAAACTTCGAATATTCTGACGTTTATGTCTACCTCTATCGGTGCTTGCTTTAGAAATTTTGATTTCTAAATCCTCCAATCGAAAAATTATACCGTGTATTTTAATAGTGTGGTAAAAAACTCAACATCGATATTATTATTTTTTATTGAATGTGCATTTTATGTTAATTATAATTAAACGTTCGTTCATTAAGAATTTCATACCACCACCGATTTATTGTTGCTATTCGTTGACATGCACGATCTATAGCCAACCTTTATTCATAGATGCATTATTGTATCATCATTTAAGTTAACGTACATACGTGTATTATAACAAAAATGTTCACGGAAATAATAATCATAAAAGCCTAGAAAGACTGTCTTTATTATTCAATTAAATAATTATTAACAGGCCTAATGTCATAGTATTAACGGTTAAATATCGTTTGTAAAATAATTGAATAAACTTCAGAGGAATAAGTTTTAAAGTTGGTTTACGACTGATGTTCCGTAAGTAGTCTATCTAAGATTTAGAAGGAAACTTTAGACAGGCACACGAAATGCAATCAACATTACTTGTAAACAACGATTTGCGACCTCAAGTGTCTTTCTTAGAATTTTTTCTAAACACACAACACATACAAAATAAATGTACATAAATATGAATTATTATAAAACTTTTGTGTTATTTAAAACACAAGTATCTCTTCTGCCACATTAATAATAAGAATTTACTTGATAAGAGCAGTCATTATTTTATAAACTCCTCAGTAAAGCTGGCAAATCAAGTGAGCAGAATTATCACACCAAGCAGTGGAGTGCGAACATTAGTTAAGTACGAGGCTGGATTGAAAAGTACTCGGCCTAACCAAGAAAATAAACACATACTAAATCAGTTATATTTTTATTTTTCTACATAAT
>DWHP01009779.1:0-10085 GCA_018247895.1 Parnassius honrathi | reverse complement strand
CGTTAAATGAAACTGGCCCCATGTCAATATCACTCTTTGTTCTCGAGACACACGAGGCGAAAATTGAACCCGAATATATACATACATACGTAATGTGCACACACGAACATCCTCTTAAAAGTCACACTATTTGACTCTCAAGACCTTGAAACGTGGAGATGTGTTAATATTTCCAATTTGCAAAACGAGACCCATTACAATAACTTCCCACTGGGTAGTTAAATATTTAATAAGGTATATGTTTTTCGACGAATTAGGAATTTTAATAGAATTATATTTAATGTTAGTAATTTCAGGTTGATAATGTATCTACATTTCGATTTTTTTATCTAGAATACATGTACAGGCCACAGCGTCTAACTCTTGCTATGAAACCCGTACGTGTCGTAAAGGCGGAATCACACGGTCTTTCATTCGGCAACTTTCACTGGAAATGAAACATTTGAACACAAAAGTGTCGAATGAATGGATCCAACAATATAGATATTTACCATCATTCACTTCCACTCCTAATGAATAAAAATGAGTAGTCCGAACACTTCGAGCATAGAGTAATAATTTTATGACTGCGAGAACGTTAACTCGGGCATTTAGTCCTGTAGCAGACAAATTTCAGTACAACCGTCGCGGCAAAATGGTGTTCAAGTGGAACTATCAAACTACGCTGATTTTATTGCACAATTATAAAAATATGAAGTTATTTGGAACCACAAACTTGATGAATACAACTTGATGAATAAAATAAAGAAAAAACAGTACGAAGTTTACTTTATTTCCTTTTTCTTAATTTCCTAATTAAATAATCAGCTTAATGCTGCTGTGTTTCGTATGGTAAGTGTAGACAACCAGAGACTCCAGAGGGAAACGAGGTGAAAGTAGTAGATAGCCTACACATCTTTATTGTTTATATAACCATGCAAGAAATCCTAATAGCTAGTATTGTTATTCTTTGTGTACAGCAAAGGAGTGAAATAGTTTGACATTGTTAGTTTTTTTAGATTTAGACATACGAAACAACAGCTAAAGCTGTTGTTTCCCTTTTTTACTGGAAATGAGGCATTCCATTTTAGTCCTCAGGGGTGATAACGAATCTGCATTTTGATTCTTAATCGAGGATAAATGTAGATTTCTATGGGCCTCAGCGTCCATTTACCATAGGTGCACTGTGTGCTCGTTTGTCATCCAATGCTATATATATAAAACATTTGTTTATGAATTGAAATGACAAACTTACTTACCGTCCACCTGATGGTACTTGTAAGTAGCCTTGACCTTATTAGCAGTCCATGAAGAACAGCTGCCAAGTTCAAACCAAAGAGGTTTCCCCACAGCCTGTAATTATAAAATCTTTAAATTAACAGTGAAATTATAATACATGCAATTCTTGTTTTGAAATTGAAAATCTAAATACGTGCTACTTAGCTCGTTGGACGAATAAATAAACAATTTGCGGCATATTTATCATAAACTAATTTTCTCTTCCTTTCATAATTTATTTTTATTTTTCTTGATAACCGTCGTAGAATCTATATTTCTGTGATATTGAAAGTTATTTCGACGTAAACTCACCATCTTATATAGGTCTAGTTCTAGGTAACATCTAGTTGCGCTTTCTTTTAACTATCATTTTAAACAATACGTTTTTAATATTTTCCGCTCGCCACTAACTTCAACTACTTCTCGCTACTTACTTTACGTAACGTCACAAATTATTCACGAGAGAATGTTATAGTTATAACTTACAATATAATTGTCTGGATTGATTGAGTTATGCACTTCAGTCGGCTACGGACGCGTAACTCATTTCAGTAAAAAAAGCAAAAGAATAATTTATGGAATAATTTTTTGCGTTCTAACCACATTCACTTTTTTACGTCTGGAACTTACACTGACTTAAATGCTTTGTTAATAACTCGTTTGAGTCAAAAATAATTCATAGAAACATGCGTTATTTTGTGAAATTTCATGCTACAAAATTAAATAAATCTGGATCGAAATTGGAACGTTGAATTCTTTTTATTATTGTATCTACATTGATTTATACAATATAAATCAATGTTATTGTAATTAAATAAACTTAATCAATGGCAAATTTTTACTCAATTTCGTAACGAACCGCCACATTCACGTTTATTTTGATTCACGTAGACTGCTAACGTATTTACATAATATATAAAGCCTATTTTCCATAATTGATGAAGCATCTGACTCACCTGTAGTAATTATTCTCTAAAGGCAAGAGATAAAGTACATACTTATAGATTGAATATAGTTAGCTTAAAGAGCGCGAGGACAGATTTTTAAATAAGACATACGTCACGTATTTAAATAAAGTAGTTTGGGCAGTTCATCAGACTCCAAGCGACGCGACTGAACAGCGGAATTGCCGACATAGGTATATTTCTGGTACATCCCTAGAGATTATCTTTTTATATATAATCAGTCGTGCATCCTGTTAGTGATCGTGTAAGTTCTGCACGTCTTGAACGATAGCGGTCATATTTACAACGTATAACATATTTGTTTTTTCGAGAGATTAGGATCTGAATGTGACTTCGATTTCTTCAGATGAGTGAGTATATAATAATATACTCATATAAACTATGTTAATATATTTACAATAATATTAAGTTGGCTTAGTGCCAAAAAGGCATCCCCCAAAGGGGTTCCTGCTTTGTCGTGGCGGGGGGATTAGTAGCCATAGCTTGGTCACCCACGTTGGCAACTCACTTGGTCGGCCCGAAGCGAGCGGCCGGCCTGAAGTGGCCACTCCAAGTGGGCAAGAGGGTGTCCTTTCTCTCTACCGCCACAGCAGTGGTAGAGTCGCGGAGGAAGAAGAGTGTTGGTATGACGAGGCACCACTCGCGCACCGTTGATGCGATGATGGTGGAGCTGCGGTGGGAGAAGAGTGACAGTATTGCGAGACGTCACTCTCCATACCTCCGCAGCCAAATCCTGGTAGGTAGCGGAACCATAGACCAGATCCACTGCTGGGATCAGAAAAGCCAGTGCTTCCGAGTGCTCATTTTTCCTGGCCCCATAACCATCGCGTATCGGACAAGTGGGTATCCGTTACGCAAGTGAAGTTGGAGACCGCAGAGGAATGTCGTCGTCGTCGTCGTCGATTGTCATGTGTTCTGGTATGCATTGCGTGAGAGCGGGTGGAGGAGGAGTATTCCTCTCTCTGGGCTGTCATGGAGCGGCCGGCGCTGTGGTGGAGCCGTAGATGTGTGCGAAAGCGTTCCCGTGTCCCTACCAATATGCGGCGAAGGTGAATCACCATGGGGTTTAGTCAGTGCGAGTCCGACATAACCCTTCCTTGTCCATGCAAGACGATAATGCGTAAGTACTTGTGATTTAAAAAAGTGTCCAAAAGGAAAGTCAAAATCAAAAATCCAAAATCGGGTATCGCTGGAGGCGTGTTTGATAACGTGCCTCATTAGAATGAGTTTAAATTGAAATTCATGACGCCACCTAAGATAAAGAACAGTACGAGTATAACTTTTGACAAGACTGGCTAGTATTTTATAATGTGACATACTTTTTTACTAATAAAGTAGCACTGTTTTAATGAACCTTTAGCGGCGCCGAAAAAAAATAAAGAGCTGTGGTAGCAGATGGTTAAGTCTCGCTGTAAATTTCGGAGTACACAAGCAAACCGAGGTTCGATCCCCGCTGGCATCAATGAAATCGTTAATTGCAATTTTAAGTGCTGGTTTACCACGTGCTTGGCCGTAAAGGAAAACATTGTGAGGAATCCGACATGTCCGAAAAATGAAAAAACAGTTTTTTGAAGACATGTGAAGTCCACTAACGCGCACTGGAGCAGCGCAGCGGACACTTCCTTGCCCTAAAATCCTCCAAGAAATGAGGGAGGCGAGTGTTCAGCTGTGGGACGTATATAGGCTGTAACTTTAATCGTTTTCGTATTTTCGTGTTTTCGTCGTTTTCGTTATTGTCAGATTGGCACAACTGTATTCCATTTTGGCACGGAGTTTGAGTTACATGTGTTATATAGATTAAATACAGTGCCGTTTTTAGTTATATCTAGTGTGTACTGCGAATTTCACAATGGACAAAAACATCGAACAAAGAGTTTGTCTTAAATTTTGGATCGACAATAAAATTTCGTGTTTGTAGTCACTGAAAATGAAGAAGGAAGAAGAAGAATGAAGAAGGCTTACGGTGATTCGATTTTACCAAAAACACATGCTTATGAGTGGTACAAAGCGTTTAAAAGCGGTCGAAATGTGATGAAAGATTTGCCTCGCTCTGGTAGGCCAACAACAAGCAAATGATGTTAACAACGCAAAAGTGGGGGAAATAGGGACTAAAAATCCTCATGCCGGTTTGAGAGAGATAGCCGCCGATTTTTCTGTGTCTCATGAGTCGATCCGTACCCTTTTTAAATAATCAGTTGGGTATGAACTGAATGTTGTCCAAAAACTCAATCGCATAAGAGTCGCTGAGGATATGCTAGAACGAGTCAGTTCCGACCCAACATACGTGAAACGCATTGTTACTGGTGACGCGAGGTGGGTTTACGAGTTTGACATGCAAGCATGTTAACAAGTTTCGGAGTGGCGTCTTCCAACTGAACCCAAACCGAAAAAACCACGCCAAAGTCGATGGTGCTGTGGTGCACTCGGAATTCTTGCTGGGAGGTCAAACGTTAAATAAAGGATATTATTTGAGCATTACTCGGCATTTAAGAGAGCAAATCCGACGAAAAAAGCCACATTTGTGGAAAGTAAATTCTTGGATTTTGCACCACGATAATGCGCCTTCGCACAAGATCATCATTGTAAACGAATTTTTGACCAAAAACTCAACAAATACCATCGAGCAACCACCTTATTCACCAGATATGGCCCAGCCGATTTCAAATTACGACTCGTTTTAATTCGGTAGAAGACATAAAGGAGAATCAGCAGCGAGAACTGAACTCATTTTCGGAAAAAGGGTTTAAAAAATGTTTTGATAATTGGATTATTCGTTGGAGAAAGTGTATCGTTTCTGAAGGAGCACACTTTGAAGGTGATAAAATAAACTTGGATGAATAACTAACATTTTGTGTATTATTGATCTTTCCCTGTACTTTCTTGACAGAGAAGTATTTGTTCATTCATACGTCCGATGTATTGAGTGACCTTATTTTGTAAATGGATCTAGATTCAAAATAAGATGTTAAGTTAAATAACTAGTTACATTTTTTAAAATGAAACTAGTTATTTTACTTAACATCTTCTTCATTGTTCTTTCTGTTTAAAATTAACAGTCAATCAATTCATAAATGATATTTCACAATTAATATAACTTCCAAATTTCTCAGACTAATGATGGTGTTTCATGTTGTGCGCGTAGAGAACCGAATACCCTTTTTACTGGAACTGATTTAGTCCTCAGGGTCAGTAACGCATCTGCTTTTTGATTGTTAATCGAGGATACATGTAGATGTTTATGGGTCACAGCATCCACTTGGACTGTGTGCTCGTTTGTCACCTTTATTCTATAAAAAGAAATCATACATTAAGCTCCTATTTTACGCTGACATTCTGTGAAAACGTGGTCCTTTCTCCGTTAGGCCGACACATTTGTGCTAAACTGTATAACTGAAGCCAATATAGTAGTAGATAGATGTATCAGTACCACCAGTATCACCACCACAAGGGTGGAACTGATGGTATGACTAACATGATCAACGTCCTGATGCCATTGTTAACCCGGGCTTCAATTAACTATTAAATATTCGAAGCAGAGTTTTTTTATTTTTTTTAAATTTATGGACTTACAGTATTATTAACATGTCAATCCCATTGTACCTTATAACTAAATAACACACTACAATTTATTAAATTGCTTACACAAAATACTAACTAGATTATACAAAATTTGAGCAGCATTTGACAGTGGTTCAGAGAGAATGCTATGATATTCACCTACGGAAGCAAAGTTCTTAAAGTAAAATTAAATCCGTAAAATTACTTTTACTCAAATATATTGTTTAACGTTCATACTTAAAAGCAATTTTACCTTAAAAATCAGACCCGCTGACATCAATAATCCGTGAACCGAAGAACTGTACCGGGGTCTTTCTAGTGAATCTGTTGCAACACTACCACGGACCTCTGACAAAAAGCAGGACAAACGTTTATTATCGCTTAGAATAATTCAGGTTATGTTTTCGATTCTGCAGCATTTCGTAATATTTTATTTTTACCTTGTCAAGTACAATGGCACGATTTAAGGTTAACAGATACATTGTATCAAGTTAATTGTTAGAGAATGATAATTTATTAACGGATGTTATTATTAAATATTCTTTAATAATAATAATGTTTGCGTATACGGCCATTAAATTAACGAGGCAGTCAAATTACATTTGGACCTTCGTAACACGACCATCATCAACACTAACAAAGTTTTAAAAGTTTAAATAAAGCAACATTGCTTTAGTAGCTCTTTAATTGAACGCCTTTTATAAGGTACCACGATCGAATTAGTAAACATACACTAAAGCGAACAATGAATATGTAGAGTAATGAAATGGTAATAAAATTATGAACGACCGATCTTTCGAAATAAAACACTACTGTCTTTGCTTGGCGTTGTTGGAGCCTGTGTCTGGTTTTAGCTGCAAGTTCAAGTACAGCCTATATATACCCCACAGCTGGCCTGAGCCGCCACTCACTTTTGAAAAGGTTTCTCCTTAACCTTATGGAGTCCAACACGCTGCTGCAGCGAAAACTGGCGGACTTTGTCGTAGAAATATTTTAATTTCGATGGTAAATTGGTAAACAAAATCTCATGACAACTTTATTTGTGTGTACTGAAACTGAACATGGGTTGCTGGCTTGCTATGATAAAAGGTTGAGCTAAGCTACTAGGAGTCTTGGACTATGATAAAGTTACAAGTCAATCATAAGCAACTGACAGGTGATGTTAGACCTAAGGTACAAAACGAAAAAATAGTTTACAAAACATTTGTAAACAATAATTAATCTATTAATGCACAAGACGTTATATTATTCCTATGTATTACATTCCCTGATTTATATCTCTTAACGGTTTCCTTGCTGTAACTATTCTAAATAATGTTACGATCTGTTGTGTTAGAAGGCGCTAGTGGTAACTAGTGTTGCCATGTAATGCATTAAATGTGACGCGCAAAAATAATTATTTTAGACCAATGATTTCAACGCTAGTAATATATAAGTCAATGTTTCAAACTAGTAAATGTTCTCTGCTAATTACATATATCCCAAGCAATAATATTACCATTCGTTTAAAACTTGAAAAGTCAGTAAATCTTCTAATTGCGCGTTAATTAGCACAAGCGAAAGCACTTCGCAAATAGTTATTTACATAGTCTACCGACATTGTTATCTAAGCTAACAATGTAACATTTTTACACAGGAAGGGAAATCACCACTATTATCGGTCTTATTAATAGCGTTGTATACTAATAATTTAACCAACAAGTTAATCGATAAATCATAATAAGTTTGTAATGAAATTATCAGTACTATACTTACACTGTATTTAGTGCTTGCTGACATGGTCTTTCACGTAAAATACCGGGCACTTTTGAACCTGATGGTGTCGGTTATAATATTGAACAGATATTTTAATTAAGACATTCAAACCAAAAAGTAATAAAAAGTATCAGACCGTATTCGATAAGACATCAGAACGATTGGAATATTTTGTTATTCCTGCTATATCGTCGAAGAGCAAGATGCACCGTATGTATCTGTCCCTTTCTTGTATACGAGTAATAACAATAAAATATTATTGGCAGACCGAGTTCCGGTCACAGCGACTGGTTTCCATTGAGACTGAGTGTGAGAGTTAAAGCAGGACGGGATTATAGTGCACAAATTTGTGCGAAAAAACACAGGTGCACATTCTATTCTTTCACTCCCATATTTAATTAAGTTCGTAGTTTATGGAACAAGATTTTTTTATATAATAAGGGTTGGATGTTGTGGCCCATAGACATCTAACTTTATCCTCGATTAAGAATCAAAACGCAGATGCTGTGTCACCCCTGAGGGCTAAGGTGGACTGTCTCGTTTCCAGAAAAAAAGGGTCTCCGGGTTTCTACACTCACCAAACGAAACACAGTAGTATTAAGCTGCTATTTTACGCTGGTATTGTGTGAGAGCGTGGTCCTTTCCTGGTCAGGCTGACCCATTCGTGGTACCTACAACCATAATATAGCTGCAGCATGGCTCTACAACTTATGTACACAATCTTTGTAATGTAAATTATTGCCATATTATATCTGGGAGTACATCATATCACCACTTAGATTATGAAACACTTTATTTATGTTTACAGTAAGAAAATTAAGGCCATAAAATCCGTAATATTAATTTTATGCAGCATATTATTTGCGTTAATATTTTTCTATTTTACATAAAACCGTAAGAATCCGTCTAGCTGTTACTTGCTGTATAATAGTGTCGTAATAATATCTACTACCACTTATATTATCCGAGATGTGACGAGAAGAAACTAAGACGGAAGATGGGCAGCCGCATCGTCTTTCCTTCCTTTCCCTTCCCAACTGAAAATACTAAACTAAAAAAACTACGAAATATAATATAAAATAAAAAAAAAACTGCGGTTACTAATTTACCTACCAGGCGTGCAATAATGGCAACAGTTCGTTATGAGGCAATCATTTGGGACCTACGTTCAGTAGTAAACTTTTGACAGGCTGTTATGCATTCATGCATTAAAATATGAAATCCTCCTATTTATACCGCTATTAGATGAATACTATACGATGTATTTGTCATTTCGTATAGTCGCTTTTTATGAAGGCCTGACACAAGATGAAATTTCTTATACGTGGTAGAGCCACGCTGCAGCTATATTATGAATGTAGCACGAATGGGTCGGTTCGACCGGGGAAGGAGCACGCTCTCACAGAATAACAGCGTAAAATAGCAGCTTAATACTGCTGTCTTTCGTATGGTGAGTGTAGAGATCCGGACACCCTTTTTTACTGGAAACGATACATTCCATCTTAGTCCTCAGGGACGACAACGCATCTGCGTTGTCATAATATTCGTAAATGTAGACGTCTATGGGCCACAGCAGTCACTTACCATCAGGTATGCTGTGTGCTAGTTTGTCACCCTTATTCTATAAAAAAATGAAATGAGATAACACTGTTTAAGCCTTGTCAAGATGTAGTTACGGTTATGTTAGAAGAGAGCACGATCTTATGATCCTATTTAAGTGGCCTTAAAAAGAAAATCGATTTAGTAGCTTAAGCTTAGGACTGATCGAAAGTAAGGTATTTAATTTCGTTTCCTTTTAAATGAATAGCATGAATTGAAACACATTTGTGGGTTTAAATTTGTGGGTTGGTAGTACACATCCTACGAAGTTTCATCTGATGTGATTCTTAACTAATTTGAAAAAAAAAATTATCAGTCGAAATATGTTGCTTAGTCATTCTAAAGCAAAAATAAGCAAGATAAGGTATGAAAAGCATAAAAATAATTTGCAATTTTAAAATTTTACAATTAAAAAACCGTGGAACAGGTACATGTTAGCAATACCTTATCAAGTCCTAGTGTGGTGTGCAATAGTATAACGCCAGTAGGTCTCTGTTTTAATAATAAATAATAAGGAAAAAGACAGCACTATCTTCATTATTCTTAACTCATTTTAAATGATAGGGAATAGTGCGAATTTACGAATAGGTGAAATCTATACAAAGAGTAAAAACTATAAAAGTCAAGTACGTAGGCAAAAATAAAGATAAGTATATTGACAAAGAAATAGCCAAGTAAATAATCAAGTATCTACATGGTCAAGTAAAAAAAAATCAATGAATATTCAAGTAAAGAATCAAAATAGTTAAGTAAATAGTCAAGTATATGAGTGAAATACTAGCCATTGATCAGTTACGAAGCTAAAGCTCCAAACTAGGGCAAGCCCAAGATATAAATTGATAAAAATATAAATTTTTGTTTTTAGCAGTTTTATAAAATACACCAATCTTGATCTGTCTCCACTCTTCAGGTTCATATTCAGTGCTGTCAAGGACGTGTTTAACAAAGCAC
>DWHP01009778.1:0-10085 GCA_018247895.1 Parnassius honrathi | reverse complement strand
TCTTCTCTATTGAAATTTGGATGTTTTTTTTTAATTTCAATAGCCTCGCGTATAATCCTTGTTAGGAATCGGTGTTCTTTTGCGAGGGTTTCTGGTTTATCGAATATAATGTAATGGTGGGGACGATCTTGAACATGTTCTCAGACTGCAGACTTCCCGGAGCGTCGGTACTTCACGTCAGCTATATGTTCCCGCGTGAGGGATGATGGGTGCTGCACAGCACCCGTAACATCGGGATAATAACAATAAGTTAAAAGTGGTAACTATGCGCGATAAAATCCGTAAGTAATAGTTTTATACAATAACTAGGTCTTTTTCCAGCTAGGAGTCCTGGGTAGGTACGAACCTCTCACCTATTTCTACTACCTAAGAACCGTGCTTCCACAGTTGTTTTTTTTGTTTGAAGGGTAAATCCAAATTAATAGGCTTATATTATAAATAGCTTTAGGCTGTGGGAGATTCTATCTTAGAAAAGCCTTTTTTTGAAGTTACATAATTATAGACTCTAAGTTCGTATAACACTTAAGTTTTCTAAAAATAAATTTAAAAAGTATGCGTTTATTGTTCATTGTTCAGCGATACAAAGTTTTAATAGTAAAATGATAGTGGTTTTCCTGTTCTTTCTTAGATAATATTCTTGAAGCTCATCAAACCAAAACAGTTTTACTGCTTCGTAAAATTTAGAGGCCACGTTTTTATATGGCAATTAACTTTCCAGCCCCTAGCGCAGTTAAAAGTAAACAGTGATTATACTTAGCCTTGAGACCGGGGCTTATGTGACTTCTTAAGTCTTTAAATGTCTAAATTTTCGCTTGTTTAAAATCCAGACTGATATTTATTTAAAAATATTCCATTTCATTCCATTCCATTACAACCTGTAAAAGTCACTGTTGAACTAATGTCTCTCCCAATAGAGTGCCTCATATTAAATTGGGTTTTTTCATAGTTATCGCTTGGGTTGGCAACCGTAGGTTTTATAACTCTAGTGGCCGTAGAAAGGAAAAGGGGAGATCTCCCGCCGGGCAAAGTGTTGTGCCCGGGGAGCGGCCAACGCTCCATATGATAGTTCGGAGATGTTCTATATATACTGTTTATGATTCGGAATTTTTGATAGCGTGATTTAGGCTTCGGTGTGTTTCGATTGTGGCGCGACGACAGCGCCGCCACACTCTCTTCGGATTCACGCTGCTAGATATGGGTTGAATTTAGATTTGCTTGTTGCGGTGGTGGCGTGTTAAATTTAAAGATTCATGTCCAATCTTGACATGAAAATTTTCTAACGCATCTACTGATGTAATATATCTTACAAAATTGCATATTTTTTGCTGATTTAGTATCGCATAATTGCATTTTTAAATAAATCCAGGAAAAAAAGTAATGTTACTATGTTTATCATTCTTAATAGAATTTGGAGTTGGAACGTGTTTCACAATGGCTCAAAGGCCCAGAAGCCACACCAAAATATATAAAAAACGTGTTGTATACGTTCCGTTTCAGACTACGGAAAACTTGTTCATTCATCGTTATGAATATTCAAAACAACCTATTTTTTATCACTTATTAATTTATGATTAGGTACGAATTTGTACGGTTTTGTACCATGGTTTGAAAACAAAAATAAATGTATAGACCTTAACTGACAGCTGTCATAACCTCAAAATCTTATTTAGTTAATAGCATTTTCTCCTGGCCTCTAAATTAAAAGATGATAAGTTATTATGTTATGATAAATAATAATTGTTTTTATGCAACACTAGTTGCAGCTATACGAACGAACGAATTAACGAGACAGGCGTATTTATAGTCAACCCGATACCAGTGAAGATCTGCAACCAACTTCAAATAAAAGAAGCTACTGATGCGTTGTCAACTCTTAGGAATAAGATAAAATATCTCATTACAGCCCTTTACAAGTCCGCTGCTGAACATAGCCCCCCCCCCCCAAGGTATGCCACAAAGCACGGTCCTAAGCCACCTGCATCCATCGACTTCCCGCATGTCTCACCAGGTCGTCACTCCATCTAGTGGGGGGTCACCCTACACTTCGCCTACCAGTATGAGGCTGCCACTCGAGAACCTTTTTCCCCAACGGTTGTCGGTTCTTCGAGCTATATGGCCAGCCCATTGCCACTTCAGCTTACTAATCCGTTGGGCTATGTCGGTCACTCCGGTTCTACTAGGGATATCATCATTTCTAAGTTTATCACGCAGAAAAATCCCGAGCATAGGCCTCTCCATAGCTCGCTGAGCAACTTTGTGCACCCTCATACAGCCAGCATTGAAGGACCATGTCTCAGTTCCATAGGTCATCACTGGCAACACGCACTGGCTGTATAGTGTCGTTTTCAGGTTTGAGGTTTTAGCTGGAATATCTCACAGACTGTAATTATTCTGGCTATAACCTTCAGACCGGGACACAGTAGTGCAGGAACTGCTACTTGGCTACCGTAATAGGTAAAAATGACTAGGTTGGTAAACCTAGACGAACCCGAAGGCACAAAAGGAATTCTACCACTTAACAACATATATTACCACCTGCAAAATATTTTTTTTATAGAAGAAGGCTGATTAACGAGCACACAGACCACCTGATGGTAAGTGGATACAGTGGCCCTCAGACATCTACATTTATCCTCGATTAAGATTCAAAATGCCGATGCGTCGTCACCCCTGAGGACGAGGATGAAATGCATCGTTTCCAGTAAAAGGATCTCCGGTCTTCACTCACAAACGAAACCCAACTGCATTAAGTTGCTATTTTACGCTAGTATTCTAGAGCGTGGTCTTACACCGGTCGAGCCGACACACTGCTGTTGCAACCATAATATAGGTACAACGTGGCTCTATCATGAATAATTCCAATTTAATTTAAATTATTATAAAAAAATTATTACTCGGATAGAAGCAACGAATAAAAACACCGACCGTCAATATTCTTGTGGCGGTTATTCTGCTTGTAATTCTGCCTGCGTCATTAACAAGACCTGCAAGCAGTCATAAAACACAGCTGTATAATTTTGTTTACGTAATATTTAAGCCTAGATACCTAATTTATGTCTAATTAAAATATTAAAATAATAGTAAAAAAACTTGTCAGAAGTGGGATTCGAACCCACGCCCTCAGAGAGGACGGACCAGAACACCCGGAACACATCAGCGTGCAAAGAAACCTTGAGTCTGGCGCCTTAGACCGCTCGGCCATCCTGACCTATGACATCCGAACTGTAAAGAATGGATACATCCAAAACACTATGTTACAACTTAGCAGTTTTAAACATGTAGGTACCTATATTTTGTCAGACTGTGTACAATTCTGTAATTATTAAGGATTCAACGGAAAATACTTGTATAAGTTTTCTTTGACATTAGCTCATTGTGATTTCTTATATTTAAGCGAATACTACATTACGGTTGTATGTGGTAGAGCCACGCTGCAGCTATATTATGGTTGTAGTACGAATGGGTCGGCTCGACCGGTGTACGACCACGCTTTCACAGAATACCAGCGTAAAATAGCTAGTCAATGCGTTTCGTATGGTTACCGCCCGAAAGAGTATTACGTTTTCTCTCTTGGCAAAAGTGGCAGTTGTAGAATTTTTTATAGAATAAAAGTGACGAACGAGTACACAGTCTACACGACGGTAAGTGGATGTTGTGGCCCATCCACATTTATCCTCGTTCAAAATGCAGTTACGTTGTCAACCCTGAGGACTAAGACGTAATGCCTCGTTTCCAGTAAAAAGGGTCTTCGGTTCTGTACACTCACCACATGAAACACAGCAGCATTGACTTGCTATTTTACGCTCGTATTCTGTGAGAGCGCGGTCCTTCCCCGGTCGAGCCGACCCATTCGTGTACAATCTCTACAATAAAGTTACAGAATAGCTAGCATGGCTCTACCATGTAAAAACATTAAACCGTAAAAACATATTTGCTCTATTGTCATTGTCTTGGAAGAAAACAGAAGAATAGGTTAGGACTAAACTCACCGGGACTTGGAACCCCTATTCGAAGGGGTTGATATTTTTTTAATCAATTTGTGATTTCCAGAAAATATGACTGAAATTTATATCAGTTTTACACGTGACCGTGTGGCCTAATGGATAAGGCGTCGGACTTCGGATCCGAAGATTGCAGGTTCGAGTCCTGTCACGGTCGACTTTAAATGTTATTTTAATAGTTTAGTTATAGACTTTTGATCTTAACTTTCATACGTGGTAGAGCGATGCTGCAGTTATATTAGTAGTATAGTTGTAGCACGAATGGATCGGCCTGACCGGGGAAGAACCAGAAACTTACAGAATACTAGCGTAAAATAGTAGCTTTATGTTGCTGTGTTTCGTATGGTGAGTGTAGAGAACCGTAAGCCCTATTCACCGAAAACTAGGCATTCCATCTTAGTCCTCACGGGTGACATCGCATCTGCATCATCATCATTTTGATTGGTAATCGAGGATAGATCTAGATGTCTATGGGACACAGCAACCACTTACCATCATCAGGTGGACTGTGTGCTCGTTTCTCACCTTATCCTATAACAAAATTATTTTTGCAAGGAACTACTACTTTAAACCTACATTTTATAGCTTAACTTGTAAGTAAAATACATACATACTAAAATGAAATCACCTATCTGTCACCCAGATGGGGTTGGTAGAGAATATGGACTTGCTGGCTGGTAATTAGCTAACCTAACAACATTTTATAGTGGCCATATCAATGTTAAAAATCTTATATATTTTAAATATATAGATTGACTTGGCCATCGCAAGAAAACACAATGTATCTCACAAGTAATACATATATATTAGATTGTTTAGTGCGATTGCCAAGTCAATCTATATATTTAAAACATACAAGAGTTTTAACATTGATATGGTTACTATAAAATGTTGTTAGGTATGTACCCACCTTGTGAGCAAAAATGTCAATATTGTTTTTTTATAGGATAGGGTGACAAACGAGCACACAGTCCACCTGATGATAAGTGGTTGCTGCGGCCCATAGTTATCTACATCTATCCTCAATTACGAATTAAAATGCAGATGCGTTGTCACCAGTGAGGACTAAGATGGAATGCCTCGTTTCCAGTATAAAGGGTCTCCGGTTCTCTACACTCACCATACGAAACACAGCAGCATTACGCTGCTATTTTACGCTGGTGTTCTACACGAGCGTTGTCCTGCCCCGGTCGAGCCAATCGTGTTATAAGTATAATTGAGCTGCAGCGTGACTCTACCACGTTATGAATGTTCGAAATGGTTATAGGTACCAACATTTGTCCGAAGCGTCTACTGTCTTCTCAGAGGTGGCAACGCATCTGCATTTTAATTCATAATCAAGGATAGATGCTTATGGGTCACAGCATCCACTTACCATCAGTTGAGGTGTGTGCTCGTTTGCCAAAAAACATACGAGATGTAAAATAGCAACACCGGCGACGAGGAAAATTAAAATTGTGAAATGCCTGTTACGCTATTGCGCTTGCGAATCTTCATTTTTTGTAAATTACCCATGACCTTACCATGAAACACCGTCCAACCATAACTGCCTATATAATAAGACCACTGCTAAACATAGGTCTCTCCCATAGTTTACCTCTTAGGCGGGTTATTATTTTATGCTACCACTACACGGTTTTTTGCCTCACTGTTATTAAAACATTAGAAAGAAATACTCAGAATATGCGCTTACAAATGCCATAAAATGTAACATTCGTAGTTGGCCTGGCTTATGATTTTGTAACTGAATAACATTAATATTTTCTTGACAATTACTCATTATATCATATATGATGTCTTCAATTTGAAGATATTTGATATTTTGGAACCATACACAAGCAAAACACGAACAGTAAGTTTTCAATTTTACACAAAATATTTTATACTATTTATTTTTCAACCAACTTCAAAAAAAGGAGGAGGTTCTTAATTCGATTGTATTTTTTTAATGTGTGTTACCTCAGAACTTTTTTCTAGGTGAACCGATTTTGATGACTATTTTTTTTCTTTGGTACTTCATATGTGGTCCTATATACATTTGATCAAGATTTGACCCGTAGTTTTTGAGTTATCCTTAACAATGCGTATTTAAACAAACGTTCAAAATTTTTGTTTTTATTTTTTGTAAAATATCAGTGCCATAGGCTTCTACTCCGTTTACATGTTTATGTACATCCTATTTTTTCCAGACGATAAAAAAGGCCATCCAGAGTATTGAAACTGGGAATATGGCAATGTCAGCCGCAAGGGATTTACTTGTGTTTGTAATTATATTACCTAATGGGTAGGCGAATAATTGTAGTACCTATATTTAATGTCATTGCTGTGGAACTAAGGAACGACCTAACTAGTTGTTTAATATGACAGACCTTACAAATAAACCCTTTTAAAAACGATTTCAATTTTTTATTTCTCGTGCCTTACTATTTTTGGTCGGCGATTTTTCAAAAATTTTATTTAACCGTTTTTTAATATTTTAAATCCGTCGTGGGTTTTTAAAAAAATATAATTTGGCCTTTATTGAGGCTTTGTATAGAATTATTAAATGGTGTTGTTCCAAATGGATCATTATTGCAGCGCTTCCTAGCAAGTTAACACTATACTAAGGACTATTGCCTATTAATCACAATTTTTTTTACAGAAAACCGTATCTAAATCGGTCAAACAGTTTTGGAGATAAATGAGAACATTCGTTTACACTAATATGTTTATTACAGCACCCCTTAGCAAGTTAGCACAATAACACCTATCCAATACGCATTGCTCATGAATCGCAAACTCATAACAGAAAACCGTATCTAAATTAGTCCAACCGTTTTGGAGATAAATGAGAACATTCGTTTATACTAATATGTTTATTACAGCACCCTCTAGCAAGTTAGCACCATAACACCTATCTAATACGCATTGCTGATGAATTACAAACTCATAACAGAAAACCGTATCTAAATCGGCCAAACCGTTTAGGAAATAAATGGGAACGTTCGTTTGCTCACACTAAAACGACTTCTCACACACAACGCATAAATCTTCTCCGTTCTGTCGTGGGTAAAAAGGGAATTTTTGATTTCCACTTACATTTTATTGAGCAAGTCTTAGACTTGTTCATAAAATGTCCTTAATACGTTCGTCTCCCTTTTTACCACATTATTGCATATCATGTAAGTATGTTTCTGAGTTATAATAAACTTCTATGAGTTTGTTTCGTGGTACGTTTTAAAAGGACATATTTTTGCAAACTACTTAGTCTTAGTTCAGTTTAAGTACCTGTATGACCGAGCGGTATTTTTTTTTTGGAAATCGTGTGTTTTGGAAATTATATTTAGATACCAAATTACATACTGATGAAACATGAATCACATTTTTTGATCTTATTGACATAATAGAAAAAACTGAACTGGTTATTTGAATAAAAATGATGAGTGCAATTAGTTTAATTTAAATTTTTGTGTTTTTAAAAAAAACTAAAAAAAGGCCAGAAGTAATAGATTTCCTCACAAGATAAGGGAACTTGAAAAAGAAGGAAAAGACTCGGACCGTAGATGGGAAGCGAACCAGGGCACCTCGATTTTGCAACCCTCGGAAATCCCACATAAGCTATTACGAGCAATTAATACAGTGCCAAAATTTGCCTTCTTATATTGTAAGATTTTTTCATTGCCTAAAAACACGGACAAAATGACATTTTCTAAAAATGAATCCTAGATCGATTTATTGTCTTCGAAGCCCCCGGGACACTAAATTTTATACACATTACACTTACGGGATGATATGTTGTAGTAGATTTTTTTACGATGCCACTATTGACATAAATAAAATAAACACAATATAATCTGCTAAATTATTCCATCCAATTTCTTTTTTTTACTATATCTACATTAATCAGCAGTAAACCGTGAAGATTAGAATAAATAACAAAAAGCTCAATTCCGCAGTCCATAAATCAAATGTAATAGTTATTACCTATTACATCGTAATATAGCTGTAACAAAATTCCTACAAAGTTCAACTCAGTACCAGAGGATTAGAGCTTAGTTTTGTCCAACATCAAACTCACGTGACATCAACATTTTAATACGAACGTTTTGTCCGTCGGTCTGTGTATTAAAGAACTTCGTTCGCCGACTGAAATAGGTCGTCCTATATACTGAAATACTTTGAATAATACATGTGTTCGAATATTTCTGATATTGCAAAACGGAGAAATGGTTGATTATTTAAAAAATATTGTAGTTAATAATAAACGGATATAACTTGAATTTATTTTTATTAAAGGTTTGATAAGTGCCGGTCGTAAGATAACGGGAGTTGGTTCATCCTTCTTAATATTTTTTCAACCTAAAAGAAAGAAGGAAACAGATTTGTTTCGTTGACATCTCTGAGCGTTTACTACATTATTCAATTTTTATAAAATCTAATTAGGAACCTAACTCGGAAGTTAGTAATCACATTACACTTAATTTAATTCTAAATCGTGACGAAGCGCATTCGTAAAAGAAGTATCGACGGGGTTGCATGTTTGATCGATGGCGCCGTATTTATCAAAACTGCAGAAAGTAGGACTTAACTTAGCCGTGCTGGCAACAATGGATATTAAAAAAAGAAAAAAGAGAAAATGCTGGGTTAAAGAATACTTGCCATTGAGAAAAAAAACTAACCAATATAGTCAGCGGTAGTCGTTCATAAGATTATGAGAAATAGAGATAGGTCCATAAGAAATAGAGAGTGCATAATATGTGCTTGTGCACCCACAGAATCTGTGTGAATAGGTACTCAGAATGAGTAGGTACTCATGCACTCAGGACATGCGCATATGACAAGTCTTCGTTGCGACTGGTCGCCGTGGCGGAACTTTAGTCTGGACAGTTATTATTATTATAATGTATCTGAGTCTCATCTAAGTAAATATCCGAACCTTCTTCTTTGTTCTCGCTACCTGGGCCCAAAAAGTTACGCGTCATTTCAGGTGCAGTGTGAGTACTCTCGACTCCCGCCTTGTGGCTCACAGTGAACATCCCAAGACAATCAGGATACTCCAGCCATTTTCGAAAATTGTTACCTCTTTCACATTTCCTGCAGCGGTTGCTTCGACATGCCGTCACGACCTAGGTTATCTTTTGGGTAAGTCTTTGCTTTTCTTAAAAGGATTGTGCCACTTGCAAATCATGGTCTTTCCAAAGAAAGAGCGCCTGTAGAACGATGCCCTTTCACAATCGTTTGAAAAGCGACTGACGATTGTATCTATATTTCTACCGACTTCAAAAAAAGGAGGAGGATTCTCAATTCGACTGTATTTTTTTATGTGTGCTACCTCAGAAGTTTTCTCTAGGTCAACCGATTTTGATGATTCTTTTTTTATTTGAAAGCAGGTGCTTCTTATGTGGTCACATATAAACTTTTAATTGATCAAAATCTGACCAGTAATTTTTGGGTTGTCCTTAATAATGCGTATTTAGTTGACTTCGACTACATAAGTGATGTTTTTATTATATTATTTATTCGAAATTTGATATTTACAATGATGTAATGTACTTGACCTACCCATTGACCTGCCCTACTGGACTCATCTACCGTGTTGTAGGTACGTGGCAGAGCTACGCTGCAGTGCTGCTGCTATAAAGTTTTTATTAGGATAAGACCTCGAGATCTTTTTTGAAAAGCCGGCAACGCACCTGCGATTCCCCTGGTGCGGCGGTCGACTCTTTACCATCAGGTGAGCCGCATGCTCGTTTGTCTCCTCTCCTACAACAAAATTTCCTAATATTTTCGTGTAATTTTTAGACACTCTTTTTACGACTCTCCTAGCGGGAAGAGTTTTATGCGTAGAGTGATCGGTGAATCACTGTTATAAGTGATTTTTTATTATTACTTATATATTATACATTATTGCATCAAAACTAATAATATACTAACATAGATTATAATATTTTTACTAAATTTTTCTAAGTATTTAGATACTAATTAATATTTAAAATAAACAAATTTAATTTAATTAAATCGTTTGGTTTAATTTAAATATTATACAATTTTTTGGCATCCAGTGACGGGGATGTAATTAATACACATCATACATACAGAGAGAGA
>DWHP01009777.1:0-10085 GCA_018247895.1 Parnassius honrathi | reverse complement strand
AAGATGTTTTATACGTATGCATGCAAATGATGTACGATAAAATCGTCTTTTGTTACCAATTTGCTCACTCCTTCGTAAACGTACCAACATGTTAAATATTATTTATAATCAGGATGAATAAGCCAGAATGTAATAACAACAACTACTATGTATCTTTAATAGGTGGTAAGACACCGTTACAGACAAGGAGTCCGCCTGGGTAGCTACCACTTCCTCTTAATATTTCTCTGAAATTATAGTATTTAAACTGCTGTAACTCGATTCCATTCCATCTTATCCCTTTGGGGTGGCAACGCATCTGTAGTCTACAGTGTCTCCCCCGAACGTGTTCCCCCCTAGTCGTGGCGAGGTGGCTTAATAGCTTTGGCTCGGTCACTCACGATGAACGAAGTGGAACTCACATGGCTAGCCCAAGGTGGCCACTCAGAGTAAGCGAGCCCTCTTCAGATATACATATGTTGTTAAGCATACGGTGAGAGGGACGTTCCTTCGTCCTATCGCTGCAGCCGATGTGGAGTCGGGGGAGAACAGTAGTGTCTGTATTGTGAGGCACCATTGTCCACTCGTCCTACTCTTGGGCACAGTCCGTCTTTCATTTCTGGGAAACTTTAGGGCAAGGAAGTGTCCCTGCCCCAATGCGTGTTGCCAGACATCACATGTTTCCAAAATAAATTATATTTTCTTTCTTTTTTTCTTTATAAGAGAGGGGGCAACCCAGCATTGCTCACCTGATGGTAAGTGATTGTCGTCGCCCATGAGCAACGGCAACACCAGGAAAATTGCAGATGCGTTGCCGGCCTTTTAAAAAGGAGTAGGCTCTTTTCTTGAAGTTCCCTAAGTCGTATCGGTCCGAAAAAATCTCTGGTGGTAGTCGATTCCACAAGAAAGTTGTGCGAGGAAGAAAACTTCTTTTAAATCGCACGGTGGTGGATCGCCATTCATCCATATGGTATGGATGATATCGTGAGTTTTTTCGCGATGTGCGATGGTGAAATTGTGCGGCTGGAATTAGTCACAACACAATTCAGAAAAGAACGCACACCTCGTGGTAAATGCTATAAAACACGCAAAGCGGTGCAACATCTCTTCGCAATGCCAGTAAATCAAGCCGATCGGAAAGAGCTCGGTCACCGACGATTCGAACAGCTCTGTATATATTTTAATTACTATATATATTCATTTTTAAATACTCAGAAATGAAGGTTTCCTCATTATTTTTTCGTTTCCCTCCAGGCACATGTTAAATCAGCACTTAAAATTGCAAGTAATGGCATCCAATTCAAGCCAATGTGTGAAATTTACAGCTAGCGCTTAGTGCCTGAGCTACCACAACTCTAAATATGATATATGAATGATTAATTATTATATATGTTTCAAGATGTGAGCACTTTAGATCAAAATTATCTGTCACTGTATTATAAATGCCTATCAAAACGAGAGCTTGTAGTCCTTCGCCATTACAAACAGTAACACGCGATCCGTGCTATTGAATTTCTGACCCTGGCTGTCCCTTGGAAATTCTGCTTAATGGTTTATCGAGAGTTTCTATGTTGTTTTTAGATGTAGCCTTTTAAAACCCTTGTTTTTAAAGTCTGTGCTTCTGTTTTTGTTATAAAAAGGATAAAAGACTTTAATTTAAATATCATCAAAGTAATGAACTAGGTTTTTTGATCACTATTCATTCATTTAGGTAGTTGATATTTCGATATTTAAAGTTGGTAAGAGTAACTTCACCCATATCCGCTCAATAAAATAAAATAACGCGTCTTACTTAGTTTGAACCACATATGCTAGATGTCTCAGGTTATTTTAGGCTAAGCATTTCTAAGATTAATTGTTTATGTACCGTCAGGTTCAGGTGGTCTAGTCTTGGTAAGATTATTATTGGGGCCAGCCAATAGCCAAATTCCTTAGCGAAGTATAGACGGTGCTACAATTTGTAATTTTCTATGAATGTTTCACAATACTCATTAATTTTTTTATAGTTGTTTTTATTATAATTGCCAAAAAGAAAGAGAATAAAGTTATTTAAACGTGTCTTATATAGATGGAGGGTATTCGTGTAATGATTGCTCTTATAAGAGACTTAACGGAGACGCATACCTATGGCTTTTCATGTATATGGGATGGTCGGGTGGCTGACTGCTAAAGTACTGTAGCACAATGTATAGTCCTATATTAGGGACTCATGATAGTTAGGTCTAAGATATAAAAGCATTAATATGGAAGATTTCTGTGATGAACATAAGCGTTACAATAGCAGGTTATGGGGATAGAGCATGCAATTGAGGGAGGGCAGCACTTTGAACTAGGTGAGACGCATCATTTTATTTCATTGAATGGATAAGGACAAAGTAATTCTGACTCAATTTGGTAGAATGTATTTCCGCAAAGTAACGCCTAATCCTACTAATTATTTCCAGATTAAGTTTGTTTATTTTTAAACCACTGGCACAGCGATACGTATTTGATATATTATTCAGATTTCTATGTATTATTAATAGATTAAATAAAAGGTGAAAGAAAAAGAAAAGAAAGCTCCCTTCTTCTCTCTCTTTCTTAATATATTTGAAATATCCTTCTGCGTCTGAGGTGGTAGTCTATTGGACACCACCTTACACAAAAAACGTTGCCAGATCGCAACGTGGCGTGATGTATCTCTGTCTCGCTTAGTATCTTCCCTGACCGGCACGCTCTAACGGTCAGTGATACGTGGGTGTATGCGCGGTGCACACGTATGGAGCTTCAAGCTTCCGGTGTCCCACAGACGTAAGTACAAAAATTAACGTTGAATCTGATAGACGTCACCTCACTAATATGTTTTAAGACACATAGTGTCTGTCAGTCGTTTTATTAGTAAAATATTAATACTACCATAGTGTTTCTCAGACATAACCTCATGTTTAATTTACTAAAGATATTTTATTAATTATTTTTTTCAAAGTAAAGACAGCAGGCCTTCGAAATGGGATAGCAGTGGAAGGTATAGAATTAATGATGTGCAGATTGAGGAATGGCTTGAAGAATTAGAAGAAGAAAACGAGTTTAGCGATTTTGATGATTCGGTAGAAGATTCTATTTATGTGGAAGGGAATGTTCTCGAAAAGCAAGAGGTACTCGAAGTATTTGAGGAACAGAATGCCCAATCGAATGAAAGTGATTTCGACTCTGAAGAGGAAGAGCAACTTAGCGATTTAGCTTCTCGGAATCAAGGTGGTCCAAACTACATTGAGAAATACGGATTTTTATGGTCTAAGAAGGAAATAGCGAGAACAAGCAGAACTCCTGCACACAATATTATTCATGTATCTCGGTCAACAGAGGAGCTTGTATTCAGAAGTATTAAAGACCTATGATCAAAAATTTTTACTCTTAAATAGTACAGACAGTTATATTATACACCATCCAAAAATTACTAACATATCGAGAACGTTTACGCAATACAAACAGACAGGAAATCAAAGATACAAATGAAACTGAAATGCGAAGTTTGTTTGGCCTTTTGTACTACAGCTCAGTATTTAAATGCAATGGCGCAGATGCTTACCATTTATTTGCTACAGATAGCACCGGGCACGAAATTTTCCGATGTGTGATGTCTAAATATCGATTCTGTACATTAATCAACTGCTTGAGATTTGACAACGGAATCGATCGCCAAGAACGTTTGAAGTCCGACCGATTAGCAGCTACATCATGATATTTGACAAATTTATAGTAAACTCTCAACAAAACTACGTCCCGGGACCTAACCTGTATTGACGAGATGCTTATACCGTTCAGGGGCAGGTGCAAATTTGTTACATATATATGCCTAACAAACCCGCTAAGTATGGGATAAAAGTTCCTGTATTGTCGTGCCGCAGTCATGTACGCCACGTATGGCCGAGTTCGAGGGCGTGGCCCCGCCCTGCGCGCCACCAGGAGAGCAGAACGCGCGAGAAGCGAGCGCGCAACAGTGTGAGCGAGACGGAGCCACGATACTCCGTCCACTGCATCATCCCACCGCCGCGCGGTCAAACATAGTGAAAGACAATGAGAACATGACGCAATTGCATCGCACGATTGCCCATATAAGGAAACTACAAGCAAACGTAGCCCTGAGCGTGCCGCTACATAATAAATTCAGTCTATTGGATGGTACCGAGAACGATACACCAGCAGTAGAACAATGCAGCGTAGCAACTAATTTAAATAACAAAAGCGCCGAGGATAATACTGCATCAGGGCTACGAACAAAAGGAGAAGACCGCGACCTAGTTCGTCGAATGAGGACTACAGGATGGTCCAAAAGAAGGAAAGAATTAAGAAAACACACAACCCGGTAATATCAATAACGATCAGAGATGAAGACCTCTGTGCCAATATCAGGGTAGGCACGGAGCAAACCAGGTTAACTGCCCTGCGTTCTAGAAACAGCTGGCCATCAGAGAGCGAGTACTGCTGGACCGCCAGGCCAAGGCCAAGGAAAGATCAGAAGCTGCGCGGGTCAGGAAGGAGACTACCTTCGCGCAAGCTCTGAAAAGTAACAAGGAGTTACCGCAGCTGGGAGCCTTGAGCACTTCGATCACCACTGATGAAGAGCTCGGCCCTACGCCTCCCTCACCACCAAGGCAGACAGCACTGACTGCGTCCACCGACCAGCCGAACATGGACATCCTGCTGGCCATCCTCCAGCGCGTGGACTCTGTGGTAGCTGAAGTAAACAACATGAGAACAGAAATGAACAGCCTGAAGACAGAACTACTCATAATCAAGAGAGCCAAAACTGCAACTACTGTTAATGGATAATAGACAACCTGCGGAGACAAAGAAAATGAGAGGTGTGCGCATATTACATCTAAACGCGCAAAGTATGCAAAAGAAGTTCAATGAGATTAAAAATCTGGCGCAGAAGCACCGACTCTCGGTGATCATGATCAATGAGTGCAGGATAAACTTCAAGACGAACAGATTCAATATCCCAGATTATGACAAGATCTATCACGCTACTGAACGACACCTGGTCACTGCCATATACGTCCGGCGAGGCTGCCGCTGGGTTGAGACGGAGGTGACCCCGGGCTGGAGAGACGAGCGACGCAACATCGAGGGAGTGGCCATCAAACTCTACACCAATCACTCAACTGGGGAGTACCTCAAAATCAAGGGACTATATCTCCGAATTCCTGACCAGAGCGATCTGACCGTTGATCTCGAGGAGACCCTACTAGACGAGCCATCCATCATCGTTGGCGATCTCAACCTGCGTATGAGAGAACTACTACACTCAAGCGATAGAGGTCTGGGAGTCACAGTCAGGGACGCAATTGCTCAAGGACTGTGCTATCTGGTGAATACTGCCCTCCAGACCAACCAGCGCAGGGGCGTCGATCTTGAATACCGCGATCGTCACCCACCAGCAACTAGACTGTAGGACGAGACAACTGAAAGACGTTGGATCGGATCATCTTCCGTGGCTACTCGACGTTGCGCTCCCGTGCGATGTGGAGGAGTCTAAAATGAGGAACACGTAGAGGATAGCCGCCAACCTGGAACTGAGAAAGCAGTACCGGGAGGCCCTGGGCAGACGCGCTGTGGAACGGCTGCCAGATGAAATTAACACAGACGAAGAGTGCGAGAGATACGTCGAGCGACTGGAGGATATTATCACCGAGACACTCGATGAACTTGCTCCCCTTCATACAACGAACAGAAGAGAACTGCTTCCAGATAACATTAATGCTCTACTAGATGCAAGAAGAGCAATGAGAAAACTAAAGCACCGTGCGAGACTGGGCCCACTGATCGTCTATGAGGCGGCCAGAACATTATACAATAAGGCCAAACACGAGTATAAAGAGAAAGACTGGATCTCCAAACTAGATGAGCCCAATGAGAATCGAGCCCAGATGTGAAGAATTCAGCGAAATCTCAAGAAACCATAACCAGACTGCCTCACATCGCAGGATGCAACACCGAGGCGGAGACGATAAACAGCCTGGTGGACGCTGCCATCGTTAAGACGTACATCGACAAAGAAGACGAGGGAACGGAACACTATACTCCGTTCCAGCTGCTAGAGCCAACCTGCCTTGAAGAAATCAAAATCGTTCTGGCAAAATTTAAGAATAAAAAAGCGCCCGGCCCCGACAACATCAAGGCGGACGCACTGAAACTTGGTGGCAAGGTATTTCGGGAGACATACCTGCTGGCCGCGCAGTACGTGTTGCGGACTGGCTACTTCCCAACCAGATGGAAACTCGGCACCTGCATATTCATCCACAAGCCGGGTAACAGCTACAAAGAAACGAAGTCATACCGCCCCATCACGCTGCTCAACATCATGGGTAAGCTGATGGAGCGACTGATTCTCGCCCGCCTGAAGCCCACGGTTGAGAAGCTCCAGCCTCATTATCAACACGGATTCACCAAGCTCCGTGGCACTGCAACTCAGATACTGCGCACCGGCAAAATCATTGCCGACGCCATCAATGAAGGAAGGAGCGTGGCGATGGTATCGACGGATCTGTCCAAGGCCTTCGATTCCATCAACCATCAGGGTCTGGTGAAGAAGCTACAGAACGGTGACGTTCGCAACAACATCATAAAGATGCTAGAAAACTATTTAACAGATCGTCGGCTGGTCGGGCGCTTCAGGACCACCCAGACGGAAGAACACTGCATTCCGCATGGAGTGCCACAGGGCTCGATTCTCGGACCCGTAATATTCAATCTGTACGTGAGCGACTTGGGCAAGGACCATGGAACAGTGAGAGGAGAAAGATTATCGCAGTACGCCGATGATCTCTGCATTCTAAACATCTCGGACCCACCGATAAACCAGAATAGAGCAACCTCTGACCCGGACGTAACCACCCGGCGCGTCGATGGACGGCGGATGCAATAATAGAATACTATACGCGCTGGGGGCTACAGTGCAATGTGGACAAAACGGAGTGTATAATGTTCACAAAGAAGAAAAAATATAGACCGTACGTGAGACTAAAAGGTACCAAAATTCCGTACAAAACATCGATAAAATACCTCGGGGTGCAAATGGACAAACGACTGTCCATGAATGTTAACACCAACACTGTGGTCACTAAATTGAAAAAGGTCAGAGGCACGCTCGGGCCGATCATCGGCTGCCGAAGCAAAGTATCCCTCAACACCAAGCTAGCGATAATCCATGCCTGCATTCTCCCGATAACGGATTACCAAGTGGTGCAGCTCTTGACCAAGTACTCCCTCTCGAACCTAGAGCGCATCGAGAGGCAATATCGGATGGCGCACAGGTGCGCGGAACATATACCCCGCTGCGAGGACACCGACCTGCTCTGGGAGATGCTGGACTTTGAGGCGTGGCACCTTAGAGCCCAAGATCTCCACGCGAGTATGCTGAAGAAGGTAGCGGCACTGGGAGTGCAAGATCTTCAACAGCCGGGTGCTATTCTATTCTGTACGCAGTCTCCTGACTGTTACTAAAGTTGGCAACAATTATATTTGTATTCCAAAAGTTATCAACTGACAATGACTAGGAACACATATACCTAGTTGTTGCCGTGTGAAGTATATTTATGGTAATGACTACAGGAAAAAGTTTAAATAAAATAAAGTCGTACAAAAATGTTTATTCAAGTACCAGTAAAAATAATTACACATTTTTAATTTTTTTTAATATTCATTAAATTTTGAATTTGTGTTCATCTTTTTATAGGATAGGGTGACAAACGAGCACACAGTCCACCTGATGGTAAATGGTTGCTATGGCCCATAGACATCTACATCTGTCCTCGATTACGAATCTAAATGTAGATGCGTTGTCATCCGTGAGGACAAAAATGGAAGGACTCATTTTTAGTAAAAAGGGTCTCCGGTTCTCTACACTCACCATACGAAACACAGCAGCATTAAGCTGCTATTTTACGCTGGTATTCTGTGAGAACGTGTTCCTTTCCCGGTCGAGCCGACCCATTCATGCCACAAGTATAATAGCAGTGTGGCTCTACCACGTATAAACTATAAACATCTATCTCCTGTTTCAGTTACGATACATACCTCTTACGATACCTACGGGTTAAATGGGGTAGTTGATTTTCATACACCGGCACTACACGGTTAAAAAAAATGTATGTCTTTGGCTATTAACACATTCTTGCCCTTTTATGGACCGTTTGTTGATGCATTATTGATAATTATGCTTCTTCATCTTCAAAAATCTGTGATATTTAGGTTCGGTGGTTTTCCTTGATAGATTTATCGTATGTAAATAACGTACAGCTCTCACCGCTCCATGGGTTGACTGGTACAGAATGCCTCAAACAATAATTCCGCCCTTTGCGTGAATGAAATGAATATTTATTTGCTTTGAAAAAGGTTACATTTAGCTGATTATTGCAGAGTGTAGGTCAGTTTTTTCAGCCAGCTATGAATAGCATGCAAATACAAATTTTTACAGTTAGGTTTACTATATTACAATATCAAATTCAATTAAAATATTTATCGGCATATCATCGTTTACAAATTAGCAATACTAGTACCAATACATACCAATTTAAATATAATTAAGATTAAAATACAATTAAAGTTATAGAACTACTGTTGTGTCACGTGTCAAATTAAAGTAGTCATTAACATTATAAAATCAATGTTCATTTAGCCACCTGTAAAGGGCGACGTTAAATCTATAAAAAGTAAGTCTTTTATATTTTGGGGTAATTTATTAAATATGAGCATACACACCCAGTAGGAGTTTTTTTTTTTAAAATCGAGCATCCTAATGGGGTATAATGTCAACAGCAAGTCTATTGTAATTTCTGGTATTTCGCGTGTAAACCTCTTTTGCTTGTCTGAAATAATACATCATGTACAAATGTGAGAGGGGTAGTATTTTCAGAGATATAAATGACGGACTGCAAAGCTCATCAGGTGCATTGCCACATATTGCACTAATACATATTTCTAGGGAAATGAATGCTCTTTGGCATCAGTGCTATTTATTACCCCATATAATGAGTCCGTATCTCAGCACGGATTCCACATAGACAATGTACGCGTTAAGTGCTGATTTTTTGTGGCTACTTTGCTTAGTTTTTATAGTGCGTACGTGAATCTATTTTTTTTTTACAAACACTTTTAACTTGACTTTTCCAATTTGGGTTTTGATCTATTCATAAACCTAGGATTTTGGTCATATTTGTACTTTTTAGTTTTTGTCTTTCAAAATTGATGTTCATCGTCTGATATAACATGCCATTGAAATTAATAAAATAAGTTTTGTCAAGATTTATAAGTAGGTTGTTATTTTTAGGCCATTCTATTATTGTTTTTACGGTAATGTTAACGTCATTAATATGGTCTTTTCGTGATTATTTACCATCTGTTTTCATTAGTACAGATATGTAATCAGACTAAGAACGACTGTGTTCCCAAAACGCTACCCTGCGGAACTCCATTTTGTTTTCTTTAAAATCTGATAAAGTGATTTAGGACCACATGATTACAGTCTGGTCTGCTTATTTCAACAGACTATCGTCTATTTTGCAAGTAGGTTTTAATCCAACTTAAAGCAGTGCCTCTAATGCCACATTTTTCCAATTTTTCTTGTAGTGAATTATGAAATACAAAATCGAAGGCCTTCGACAAGTCAAGGAAGAGAGCAGTTGTATAATTATTAGCATTTAGGCATGTTAGAGTCTCATTTACCGTATATCGAAAACAGTATGTGCAATATATTTTCCACAAAATTGGCACGAGCGCAGTAGAACGGTAACTGTCCAAAATAAAATTTTTGTCTTTTTAAACAAAGGCTTAATCAAAGAAAATTTAAGTTTATCAGGGAAGATTTCATAGACTATTGATAATATTTATTAAAACTGCCAACACCCTGCCTATTTCTTTATTACAAGCCTTAATTATTTCGGCACAAATGCCGTCATACCCTTCCGAGTTACTACTATTCAAGGTCATTATTACATTTATTTCATATTCATCAACAGGTTTTAGATACGAGTAAAAAGAATTATTTAGGATTTGATCGGATTTATTATTTGATATATTATTTCGGATATCTTTGTTTGTCAATTCAATGAAGAAATTATTAA
>DWHP01009776.1:0-10086 GCA_018247895.1 Parnassius honrathi | reverse complement strand
AAAGAAATTTTAACCTAATATTAGAAGGAACTTTGATTTTAGCTACGTACAAGGTGTAACGGTTAGTTGAAATAATCCTTTACAGGGTGACTCATCCCGCGGCTCATCATAGGCGAAGAATACACATTTGCATTAATATATTTAACTAGTTGATCCCTCTACCTGTGTACCAAATTTCACTCAAATCGCTCCAGTAGTTTTTTAGTTAAGAAGTAACAAACAAACAGACAGACATACTTTCACATTTATAATATTAGTATGATAAATTTACATTAATATTAATACCTACACATTAATCTCTTATATTAGTTTCGGATATATAAAAAACCAGTAATAATGTTTATGATATCTGACGTAGGGTAAGACTAACTTACTGACTGACTTACCCCAACCAAAGTGATAGTCTTGCCCCACTTTGGATTTTCTAGGTTATGTTTTAACTTTGTTAAATTTTATAGATATATGTTGTTTTAAGCTCTTTTGATATAAAACCTTCAAAGTAAACATTGATTTCATACTACTTACGTTTAGACTGTTCCAATAAACCACGTATCAACACAAAAAAATTGATAAACAAAAGAAGCTGGCCGGCCACGAATATTTTTTTGCGGAACTGAAATTTTAGTTTCGTTATGTTGGCGATATTGACTACCAATGGCGACATCTATATGTGAAGTTGGGATGGCTAACAATCAAACTGTTTTACCGACATAGTGCAACCGGAAACAGAGCCGTACATAGCGCGATATTTAAAATTGATAGTCTTACCCCGGTGGCAGTCTTACCCCAACTCACCTTACATTATCTATTTGATAAACTTTAATACGGCAAAACATCGTTCCTACTACAATATTTCAAGAAGAAATCGATATATTTACTAAACAAGTGTTTGTCTTCATATTATAATAGTTGTTACATAGAATTTTGTGTTAATTATGTTTTAGATAAGTTTGTTTATTTGAAATTATATTAGGATGTGGCAAGTGGCTGGAGTGTTGATCTGTCACACAGGGAATCATAGTTTAGACACCAGTCTCTCACAAATTGATTGTAGCGTATTAATTTTATGTTGTATGTTTGTTAAAATTTGTGAGAGAAAGAAATAAACTTATTTATTATTATTAAAAATGTTTTCAGTGGAAACTTAACTGTTTTATATTCTCCATTAATATTAACCGCGGTTGTCCTGCGTCACAGGGATATTTGACTCGCAGAATCGTATACACGCTACCTGATATTGACTTTCATAGACCTTTTAAAATTCATTGTATACTCACAAAAACTTGTTTTGTTTGCTCGTGGGTTACTTGATCACTAGAAAAAAAGATACTAAATAAACATACACTAGCGACATTGTGTCTTCATATTATAGCGATCGCGATGAATTTGCCGTCTCGTATACATTATTTCTAGTCTGGTACACATGTCGAAAAACGTGAAAAATAGACATAAAGCTACTAAAAATATGAGTGATAGCTCATTGGATTCGGAATGACCTCTAGAAAAATGTATTCAAAGGGCTTATTAGCATAGCAAAAAATGCCATTGTTATTAACAAAATAATATGAAAAAAAAAATCGCAGTTACTTGTTAATAACTCAAAAACTATTAATATTTAAGGTATTTTGAAAAGATTCTTAAAGAGGAGGACATTTCCAGTTAAAAGTCTCGCCTGCCTGTTTTTTCTTTGCTGCAGTTGTAGTCTTGTAGTTTATATGTGTTGAGAAAATTGTTAAGAATCGTGTGACCTGGTTTGTACACAATAACTACATTAAGTGCATATTTTTCAAGATGTATTCACAAGTAGTTGTTTCCGTCAGTATGAGATTCCATGCTTAAGTCATGCTTTAGATTATTATGCACAAAAATGGATAGCCCGCCACCAACAACATCCGATCGAATGTTGTAGTAGTTCGAATAGTTCGTTATGTTAAAACGTGCCACTTGGTCATCTGATCTTATCCAGGTCTCAGTCTGCAATATTATATGTATCGTTTTATTAAAAGCTTCGATAATGCTCCTGAGTTCATCAACTTACCTGGTTTGCGAATACTTCTGGCATTAGCATATAAAAGGTAAGGTTAGATTTATTAGAGGTGACGTTTTAGTAACAACCATCTACTTGGTATGTAATATCTTCTACATCTTCATTATTTAAAGGATAGATATTGAAGAGCTTGTCGTTTTTTGATTCTGTTTTAACGATTTTAGGTATTCCTCTGATGTACTTAATTGTGTTGTTATTTTCATGGTTAGTTACTCATCGTGCTAGTTCTTCTTTCAAATTTTTTAAATATTCCTGTTGGGCTGGAATTTGATCAGAGAATATCTTAATATTGCGTTGCAGTTTTCCTCTGTTACGTAATAGAATTTTGACTTTTTCTGAAGACTCAAAGCAAACTTTGATGTTGCGACTCTTAAGTGCATTAAACTTGCCTATTCGAAATATTTTAACTGGTTTAGGGCAATCTCCGATGAAACTTCTAATAATAGTAACTACTTCTGTCCTTAACCATTTAACCATTACTTTTTGAGTCCAGTACTGGTTGGTAATAACTCAAGGTCGTGTTTGTCGATACCGATATGTTCGAAAGTCTCAATTAACTTTTCTTGCCGTACTCTGTCAAATGCTTTTTCGTAATCAATAAAGCATAAGTATACTATTTATTCATGCCAAGACATCTCTGAACTAGAACATTTAGACAATATTGTGCATCTCTGGTACCTAAGCCATTTCTGAAACCAAATTGAGTTTCTGATGTATATTATTCGCACTTCTGGTAAATGCGAGCGTGTATAACTTTTAAAAACATCTTGAGAACATGGCTCAATAAACTAATTGTTCTGTGGTCTTCACAGCGCTTTGAGTTTAGTTTTTTGGATAAAGTGATAAATGCAGATTACAATCAGTCATTTGGGAAAATACCAGTTTTGTAAACCATGTTGAGTAGATTTTTGAGGACTAGAGACAATTTGTGGCATATATAGACTTTATAACTTCAGCGTAGACATCATTAGGACCTACATCTTTATTTATCTTTGAAGCTTTCGTCGCATTTCTTACTTCTGGTTCTAATATCTCTAAATATTCTTCCGGCACGTCTGTAATAATAGCATCGTTTCTTTTATCCGCGAAAAGTCTCTCTATACGTAATTCCTTTTGATTAATTTTATCTTGAATTGTATGGATTAAGTCACCATTATTATCAACCAGTGCTACAGAATTTCGTGTTTTTAAAGGTTGTATAACTTCGTTTATTTTCTTAAACGTATTAAAACTGTCATGGTTTTCTACCAAAGATTCTATTTCATCGCATTTTTCATTTATCCAATTTTCTTTTGCCTTTTGTATTTTTGCATTTATTTCCTTATTTAACTCCATATATCTTTTTTCATGCAACTGTTTTATCATTCTCCGTTCATTATATAAGTCTAATATTTCAGCCGTCATCCAGTTCTTTTTAATATCCATTGGAGGTGTTCTTAAATATTTCTTTTCCAAACTTACTATCTTTTCCTTTATCTCTTCCCAATTTTGATTTATATCTTCTCCGTGCAGGGATACGTTATTAAATGCATTATCCATTTCTGTCTTACGTACAGTTACAAATAAAATCTTTATTAAATAATTATGCAATATAATATTACTTGTAACAAGACCTTCTTATCCGACACTATTCCCAGACGTCAGTCTGAGCCAGATTAGAATGGTTCTCCATGCACCAGGCGAGGATGAATCAGCAGCGGAGCTTCTGAAAACCGGTACTTGAAGTCCACGTTCAGAAGCTCTTTAACTCCGTCCTCTATGGTGGGACTACTCCAGATGCATGGAGCAAAAGTGCGGTGATCTTGTTCTTCAAGAAAGGCGACAATGCTCTCTTGAAGAACTAAGGGACCGATTTCCCTTCTGAATCACGTTTACGTGCTGTTTTCGAGAGACATTACGCATTACGCATACATACACGCAGACTCGACAACTTCTAGCATCCTGTACAAGCCAATTTCCGAAAAGCCTTCAGTTATAGTACTGAAGGCTTTTCGGAAATTGGCTTCCATGGTCATGGCATGGTCCACATACATACCCTTCTGCAAATTTTACAGAAGAGAGAAGAAAGAGCAAAGTACAATTTGCCACTTTGTCTTGTGTATTATGTGGACTATGAGATAGCCTTTGATTCCCTCGAAATTTGGGCGGTGCTGCAGTCCCTTCAACGGTGCTAAGTTGACTGTCGGTATATCGAAGTGCTGAAGTATTTGTACATTAGAGCTACTAGATTGCTATGCGAGTACAGAACCAGAGTACGAAACCTATCTAACTGCAGAAAGATGTAAGACAGGGTGATGTTATGTTCACGAAACTTCGCCGCTTCATTGGTAGATGTTTCGAAGCTACTGAATACGGTATTAACAGCAATGCATCACTTCACCTTAGATTTGCCGTCGATATAGTCCTTATGTCAGAATTGCTAAGCGCTATGCTCAATGACTTCAATAGTGCTTCACAAACATTGAATACTATAATACATAATAGAATGGCCGTCAACCTTATTTTGTACGAGGCTCGGTGTCGCCGGGAGCACACATGATTCGCTGTATTGACAGACTTAAGGGGATACCTCGAAAATTTGCTGGTTTTTCGATTTCACATATTTTTTAAAGTTTTAAAGATTACAAACCAAAATTTTAGTATATGATTTTTGACTATATGACCTTGGATTACGTAGAAGGAAAACATGATGTCATGAAATTTTCTCGATAGAAAAAAATTGCAAAGTAGGCTCTAATTAGTTACATTTTTGCATGACACCACAATATTTTTACGAATAAGCTCGTGGAATTATTTTTAAGGCATAGTAAATAATCATATCTAAGTTCTCATAAACCATTTTTTAATCCATATTGTAGTTTTGTTAAAAAAATAAAAATGATGTTTGGCGCTTACTTCGTTTTTTTCCGAGCGTGCGCTCGGTATAGCTATCTCATAATTTGCATATTATGAAGTCATTGCATCACTTTCATTTTGAAACTCCCTCGGTCATCCGTGAGCTTCACCGACAAAGGAATAAGTCACGCCCACAAAACTACGTTTCATTTTCAAGGTATCCTCTTAATGTTTTTGACACATCAATATTTCTTTATTTTTGTTCTAATATTTACAAGATATAAATAGTTCTGACTTACTGGTTGTAGGATATGTCTCCTTTATTTAAATTCCATTTTCCGCTGTTTATTTGACATGTAATTAATTATTGCATCATTTGCCATTTTTTAAATAATTTGCATGCAGCGACGCTTGACAAGAAAAGTGACAACGATTATGTTGACATTTATGGGTGTGAATTGACAAGTTAGTGACATGATAGTGACTACACGGGCTCCGCCCACTCCCCCATTCTATTATGTATGTATTATAGTATTCTATCCTCCCGAAGGATAGGTCTTAAGATGAACACGGACAAAACTAAGATCACGTGTAACGTCCATGTCACACCTATGCCGGTAGTTGTTGTAAGCACTAAAAAAAATCAAATCAAATTTCAAATCTCAAATCAAATTTGTTGACGAGTATATTTACCTGGGACAAATAGTCCGACTAACTAAGTCCAACTTCGACCGAGAAGTCAATTGACGGATTCAATTCGGCTAGTCAGCGTTCGGGAAATTACGACACATCTTCTCGTATGGTATACCTCAAAATTTGAAAATGAGATTGTACAACCAGTGCATGTTGCCCGTGATGAATTACGGATCTTAGACGTGGTCCTTCACTGCTGGCCGTGTGAGTAAGCTCAAGGTGGGTCAGCGTGCTATGGAGAGGGCTATCCTCCGGGTTTCTTACCGTGATAAACTTAGAAATGAGGATATCCGCAGTAGAACCAGAGTGATTGGCTATATAGCTCGATGAACAGTCAACCGATGGAGCAAAAAAGGTTCTCGAGTGGCAGCCTGTTACTGGTAGGCGAAGTGAAGGGCGACCCCCCACTAGATGGACGACCTGGTATGTGGGAACTCGGTGGATGCAGGTGGCACAGAACCGTGTTTGTGTGGCATACCTTGGAGGAGGCCTATGTTCAGCAGTGGACTTATGAAGGGCTGTAATGATGATGATGATGATGATGATAATGATAATGTAACAAGAAAAACTAAACTGACGTTGTGATAAGGTTGAAGTTTAGCAATGCGATTTCTAGCTAAAATAATTTAGTATAAAAATCATATGTATTATTTATTATATATCATGGCATGCAATTTAATAAATAGTTCATTGTATTCTAGGTTCAATTTTTATGTATCAAGTCAGTAAGGAGCTCAGGCGTAGATCTATTTTTATATCAAATTACTAGCGATGCGCCTTGGCTTTGCTCGGGTTATTTCTGGATCTTGACAAAAGAGCCACCTTCCGCTTAATCACGCACTCAAAATTTCCTCAAAATTGGTGCAGCTGACAGAAGAATTACATTAAATATAAAGATTAATGAAAAATTATAAAGCTTAAAATTACTTTTAGTTCACGTTTTAGAAGTTATCGGTAATAGTTAATAGTAAAAATATTGGTGACTATATTTCAATTCATAGTACTAATG
The DNA here is from genome assembly GCA_018247895.1 of Parnassius honrathi. Lineage (NCBI taxonomy): Eukaryota > Metazoa > Arthropoda > Insecta > Lepidoptera > Papilionidae > Parnassius > Parnassius honrathi. The sequence goes on along the minus strand of DWHP01009776.1, from coordinate 3,502 downwards.
AAATGTTAATGAAATAAAATGTTTTTGTCCTGAGTGCATTCGTTTTTCCCGGCCTTCCCTTCTAAGTAACAGTTTCATGTATATGTATGTAAACTGGAGTCTTTGACCACACTTACCGTGTTTAGTCAAAAGGTGGGGCAAAAAGTCGTTCAGTGTCTTGTCTAGATAACCTGTCTAATGCTCTGATCGTTGGCAATAACTCAACAAACGTTTAAACCGTAAGTACCTGTAATACTTTAAAGAACTAGTTATTGCGATCAATAAAAGAAACATTAAAACCGTAGCTTTGCCTGTCAAGACGGTTTAAATTGGTTTTTTACGCCTTTGTTGATTCCATGAACGTCCAAGAAGTTTTCAGATCATTAAATTTAATTGGTTTTCTTACTAATCGATTTTTAAATGCGTATATTTCAGTAAGTATTACTGTACGTTTTTATGTCACTTTTACATAGATATAAAATTATTTCCGTCTGTAAATTAATAATGTATTTCTTTCGTTCACCAATAAATATTTCCATCATACTTGTACTAAGTTCTATACGCTAACACTCGTGGTAGAGCTACGCTGCATCTAACATACAGTTGTAGCAAGAATGGTTCGGCTCTATCGGGAAGGGCTCACGCACTCACAGAATACCATCGTAAAATTAAAACAACAGCTTAATTTTGCTGTGTTTCGTATGATGAGTGTATACAACCTGAAAACTTTTTTTGATGGAAAGAGCCTTTGCATCTGAGATCTCAGGGGTGACAACGCATCTGCATTTTGATTCTGTATCAAGTATAGATTTAGATGTCTATGAAACACAGCATCCACTTACATTCAGGTGATCTGTGTGCTCGTTTATCATTCTTAATCTATAAAAAAATATTTGAACTAAGTTTCATACTTTATAGTGCACGCAACTCTTAATTTCAAAGAAATATTAGTTAGAGTCATTTTTGTAAAGGTATTTTTTTCTGACTTACAACGTTTTTTTATTTTATGAAAGTAATCAACAAGTGACGTCCTATCGGTGGTCAGTCAGCCTAATTGTTCTGTATGCATGTCATTAAAATTGCCATTTTATATATAAAATATAAATAAAATAACTTCTTAGTTTATAAAAAAATTTACATACGTTTAACTTCTCAGATCGACCGGCTCGGCAGATGTTCTGCCCTTTCCAGTGGGTGTCACGATGACTTTCACTGTGAATTCACTTCGGACTTTACAGTGTAAATATATTTTTTTAATAACTCGATTGTACCTTATCGGGTCGATATTTTGTGATTTTTTTTGGCACTAAAACAACATGTTTTACGTAGGACACTCAATAAGTTTTGTGATATTCTAGATACTATTAATATTTATTTTACATCTTTTCAAAATATTCTCCTACATGCTCTATACAAAGTTCCATTCGCCTAAGCCAGTCTTGATCTGACAGATCGGAAATCGCTTCTTCGTAGGCAGCCACGGCTTCTTCGGCGCTTGAAAAAAACTTTACTTTTATTTTGTCTTTGACTCTTGGAAACAAAAAGAAATCACAGGGAGCTGAGTCGGGGCTGTCGGGTGAATGACTTAGAGTTTCAACACCAGATTCTTTCATTAATGCTTTTTTTCTAAGGGAGGTATGTGAAGAGGCGTTATCGTGATGCAGCATGATTAACCGAAGTCTTTGGTCTTCTCTCCCGCACAGCTTGATAAACTTTGGGTAATGCAACTGTATTTATACCATTCAGAGTTGACTGACCTACAATTTTCCAGCATTGACGTCGACAAATTTCCGCTCCGCGAAAAAAAATTATTATCCGGATGATATTAATAGATCCATGTCTCGTCACCAGTAACGATTTCTGAAACACGCCTAGATATTCCGTTTTCAAAATGTAGACGCATTTCATGGCACCAATCCACACGTGTCTGTTTTTCGCTTTCGGAGAGCAAACGAGAAATACATCGACAACAAAGCTTCCTCACTCCGAGATGTTGATGTCGGATGGTATGAATGCTCCCCGAATCAATGCCTACAATCTTTTCGATGTTCGTATATGTGATTCGTGGGTCTTCTCGCACCAACGTTTCGGTAGTCCATACATTTTCTACCGTTACTGCTGTTTGCGGGGCCCCGGTTCGTTGGTCATCTTTAAGGTAAATTTTACTCCTTTTGAATTTAGCAAACCTCCTAAAAATTGTTGCGCGCGATGGAGCTGAGTCCCCTAATGCTGATTGTAACCGTTGTAAATTTAATTGTTCGGTTAAACCAAATTTAAAATCATAATAGATCATAGCGCGTAAATGTTCACGGTTAAGATCCGTCGTTTTATATGACTAGGGCGGGAAGCGTTGCAGGAAAGTTAATAGAACTTTTTTTTTTAATATTGAGCAATTGGCTTATGGAGTTCTATTTTTAAATAAATTTGCTTTTTAGAAACAAACATAGAACAGAATCGACACATCCTTGAGTTGCTTAGTCCCAGGATGGACATGTGCTTTTTAAGACAACAGTGTCTAGTTGGGCTCTTGCCAGAATGCGCAATTTATTTTTACTTAATCCCAGGGCTTCTGAAGCGAATTTACGATCAAAAGCCCGGATTATGGTTTTAGAATGTTTTGAGCCTGGTGTGCCAGACCAGATCTTAAGTGATTAATTGTTTATTATATTGTTTATTGTTGTATTTTCAAGGGTCAATCGGGTTAGGCTTCTTGAGATTCCACAAAATGGCTCAGGTCCAAATTATGTGCACTTTGAACCCTCCCGTGCAAGTTTATCAGCAAATTCGTTGCCTACAATACCCGCGTGACCCAGAACCCATCTTAAGACGACCCTGTTGTTACATCCCAGGGCGTTTAAACGGTTCACGCAGTCTCAAACTAGCTTCGAGTTCACTAAGTTTGACCTCTGCGTTAGTAGTGCTGCTTGACTATCAGAGTTTATATAAATTATATGGTCAACGTAGTGCTTTTGCAGATTGATTTCTGCACACTGAAGTATGGTGAAAATTTCTCCCTGGAACATAGAGGTGAATTTACCCAAATTCATACTAAGTTTGAATTTGGGGCGTTCCCCGTAAATTCCCAAACCTACGTCGAGCCCCATTTTAGACCCATCGGTATACCATATAAGGCTACCGACCTCACAGATAGATAGCCTGGCCATCCAGCCAGTTTTCTCTCGAGGGTAATTCCACTATATACTTTTTATCAAAAGTGTGTAGTGGACGCATGATGTCTGAGATCATGCATAAGACCGGCGTTTCTTTAAATAAGTTGAGCATGGATCTCAATCTGCTGGAAAGCAAGCTCAGACCACCCTGGGCGTTAATCCTATATAAACTAGCCCTCGCCTCCTTGTCTAGATAAAGATCAAGGGGCGTTAAGCATAAATGGCTTTTTACGTGGTAGAGCCACGCTGCAGCTATATTAATTGTAGCACGAATGTGTCGGCTCGACCGGGTAAGGACCACGCTCTCACAGAATACCAGCGTCAAATAGCAGCTTAATGCTGCTGTGTTTCGT
>DWHP01009775.1:0-10086 GCA_018247895.1 Parnassius honrathi | reverse complement strand
ATAGATGTAGATGACTATGGGCCACAGCAACCACTTACCATCAGGTGGACTGTGTGCTCGTTTGTCACCCTATCCTAAAAAAAAATGGGACTTTTCCGTTGTAGAGAGAATTTGCTTAATTCTTACTCCTTATTCGTCTTGACGATCACATTGTCATTGACGTTGCTGCCCGCTGCTGGTCTGAGTATTTTGGTCTGGCGTAAATGATACGATCGTACTACCAGCTATACAACAATATTTTTCTGGCATTTCCCTTAGGCACATTTACGACTTTGATGGGACAAAAAAGATTGTCCTACGTCACCACTACGCAACATAAAATTATTAAATTACTGATATGTGTCATATAATTAATAACTTTAAATGTAACATTTAAAATTATTTTTTGAAATTGACCGGCTAATAATACAATTTTTAAGTCATTTAAGTTTGTTCCGATGGTGTCAAGCCACTGGCCTCTATATACAGGTTGACGATGAAGTTATCACGTAAATGAAAAGACGAATCCTACATGAGGTTCTTTAAGCACACATAGCTAAAAAAGTGTAATAATAAACATCCTAGTCCCAATAAACATTTTTTTTTTCGATTTAATATTAAGCAACATCATGTAAATGCATACATTTATCACCTGAAGAATACAAGAAGGGAAAGGGGAAGATACCTGGTTCGAATGATTCAAACGTTGCCAGTCCGAATTATTCAAATAAATACAAAGAGTCAAGCAAAAAATGTACTTAAGCCTAACGTTTTAAGGCATAATTCATATGCGCGAAATTAAAAACAAAGGGACCGCGCGCTGCAGGTGTGTAAATACAAATTCAAGCGAAAAATTTACTTATAATAGACGACCAAAAGCGTAATTCTCTATGCACAAAGTGATGACAAATAGGACGGGGTGGCGGGAGGTTTTCTGTTGTCGAAATTCGTATTTCTCCAGCGCGTGCGACAATAATTATGTCACTTAGTCCGACGCCGGTGTCCTTGATGATGGTTCGCTAACGGCTTGACCTAATTTTCGCATACGTGTCCTTTAAAGTTTATTTGTTTTTTTTTTTGTTTTGTGGACATTGTGATTTTCCTTTTGTGATAGGACTCGTTAATAGCATAGTAATAGTTGTGATACAGTTTGAGCGAAATTGGACACTTACTGTTTTATATTTTTCTGTTTGTGATAGGACACGTAAATTATACGCTGGATAAAAACTCATATTTAATAACTTAGTGAAGTGGTGTGACAGCTCGTTTGAAATTGGTTGCTTTTACATTTTTAGCGCTTAAATTTTTAAGTTGCCTCATATCAATTGTATGTTTATGGAGAATGCAATAAAATACGGCTCTGGCATCACATAATATTTAACTATTAAATTTGATTTTATGTATTTATTAAACTTGAGTGATTACGAGATTATAGCGATGATTTGGATAAAAGGAATACCATAAAGTTTGTGATTTGTTGATGACTATGTATGGGCAAGTGTAGTTTTTATAATTACCTATATCGATGACGTGCCATCGCATCGCTGCGGCGTTGCCGTTTTTACAGGTCACTTCAGATCCAGGTTGATTTATTTCGTGTAATTTTTAAGCTATTAATTTTGTTTGAAAGATGAGTTTATTATTTTTGGTATTATAGTTTATTTTATAATTTCAACAGACGTTTATCAACTTGCATTAACTGCTGTGCTATAAAACGTGATAACCTAATCGCCATCCAGTATACAAGTGTATATATAGAGGTCAGTGGTTCAAGCTAATTAATTCACCGAGTTTGACGTAAAATATTTGCTTCTATTAGTTGAGTACTTTTTTCTAAACACGTAAGAAGTTATGTTTGACATTTTGAGAATACGAAGAGAATTTTAATAGGGTATCACGGTTTACGTAATAATCCCACGGTAGGCATGTGTCAATTGTTCATGTAATATTACAATAGTGATATCAGTAAAATATTAATCTAATATTACGCTTTACTCGAGAGTTATGGTCACAATGACACAATTAGGCATTATTACAGCACCATAAGCGTGCTATCTGTGATGTTATGATACGTAGTTGAGGCGGCGTGCGAAATACTAAGCCGCATTGGTGCCGTTTGTTTCAGTGATATTCGGCAATAACTATTTAGTCGTGATTTAGCTGCTTTTTATATATAATACTCAAGTAACAAATGAAGTTACAATCCACCTGATGATAAGAAGCTACTGCAGTCAATATACACCTACACCGAACTTCAAATAAAGAAGGCTTTTGATGCATTTTCAGCTATGAGTACTAAGGTGAAACACCTCCTAGTATATAATAATACTGGCACTCTATTCCCTTCGGACCGGAACTCAGCTGTGCGAGCACTGCAATTTGACGGCTGAAATAGTAGTGTTTGTGAATAATAATATGATAATATTACATAATATTACTTAACGTTTATAAATACTCGCTTTCGTACACTTGTATGACCTCAAAAATAATTAGAGGATGGCAAAAACTATTATTACTTATATAAAATTTAAAGCTATAACGTTTTGGTTTCCTTACATTTTTATAGTAAATAACGGTTAACTTACGAGCATACAATCTACCTCATGAGAAGCGAATATTTCCCTCAATAACCATCTTTAATCAATTATAAAATTGCAACCTCGGTTGCCTGGTACTTTAAAAAAATATTACTTGTCTTTTGTCACTATCTAGAAGATTACATAATGACATTCACTACACGTGCGGGTTATTATTCATGCCACTTAATAAACATAATGCATCTCATTAAATAAATTGATACACAATTAGAGGAAACACAGTTTATCACCTTCGTATTGACTTAAAAGGAAGTCATTACAAATTACGAATACAATTATTTAATTTTTGTAAACATTTATGAATAATTAAAAATTTCTCTTCAAATTCGTTTGATGTATAATTAATATTTGTGTTAAGGCCTATGTTCAGCAGTGGAGTGGAGTTGTGAAGGGCTGTAATGATGATGATGATGATGATGATGATACTTGTGTGCATAAAAAGCATGCATCTGTATTATAGCAGAGGAAACAAAAATTAGTCGGCTCGTGCGAGGCAGAACCAAGCTCGCACATAAAACAGCGTAATCCATTTTACACCATTTACGACCCTAGTAATATACCACCACTCCACTCGCCTCCGAATATTGATTCTTAACCAAAGATATATATAGGTTAAGGTGAAGTCACCCCTCAAACTAGGATAGAATATCTTGTAATCAGTGAAAAAGCTATCTAATTCTCTACACCCGCCACATAAAATACAGCAGCATTAATCTGCTGTATTTTATGTATCCCATACGTGACGCGTTGAAATATCATACGAAGAGCTCCGCTCATGTGAGTTTTAACGACCAGTATTTTTTTATAGAATAAGGGTGACATACAAGCACACAGTCTACCTGATGGTAAGTGAATGCTGTGGCTCATAGGCCTTCCCTTACCATCATTTCACACCTACCAACATCGCGCGTCATAAATTATTACATCTCGATACAGACCGTCTGCTCAGGAAATTAATATGCAATAATGTAATGTATGTAGTAATTAGTATGGAAAAGAATCTTTTTGTGACGAACACTTTCTTTCGCCATAAGAGGATTTACATGTATACTGGAGAAAGAGGTGATGATAAAAGCACGATAGATTTTATAATTGTGGATGAAAAAATGAGAAGCGCAGTGGTAGCTACAGGGGTTTACCGTGGGTCCAACGTAGGAACGGATCATTATTTGGTTTTATGCCGAAATAATGGTCTATTCAGACGTTGGCGCCATCGGATATCTGCGTCTACTACTGTGTTACAGCGTATTAGAACGGAAAGGTTACAAGATGAAGGTGGGAAAATCAAGTACAAATGTAGACTGAAAGAAAATATAAGTGGTTTGGATGAATTATATATGAATGAGCTAGACTTGGAGAATGTATGGCAAAATGTTAAGAAAGGTTTAGTGGATGTAGCTACCGAAGTGTGTAGTGTTAGTTAGGGGACAAATGAAAGGAAAAATAATACGTTATGGTGGAATGATGAGGTACGTATGGAATTTGAAGCAAAGAAGAGACCATGGCTAGATTTACTAGCAACAAAGGTTGGTAATTCTGGCGATACGAATGATGATATTGAAAGAAAAAAGGCAGTCTTTAGACACCTAAATAAGAAAGTAAAAGAAGTAGTTGAAAGGAAACAGCAAGAAAGAACGGACAAGAATGATAATAATATGAATAAAAGAATATCGGACAACTTCCAGACAAATATTAAAATGTTTTGGCAACTCGTAAGAACTGCCAGGGGACATTCAAAACAGCCTATAATGAATGCTATAAGAGACGAGAATGGCTATATTCTGAATGATAAAGTTTTGAGTTTAAAGATATGGAAGGAATATTCTGAAAGCACGTTTATAAGCGAGAGGACGACGTATGAACTAAACGAAATAGACACTCAGAAAAAAGAGAAAAGAGATAGCGAGATAAGTATAGATGAAATAATGAAAACAATGAAAAGCATGAAATCAGGTAAAGCAGCTGGACATGATAGTTTCACTCGAAATGCTAAGGGCTGGAGAGGAAGTGATGGTAGTCCTGCTGTACACCTTATTTAATTTATGCTCGGAACTGCGGCAGGTTCCGGAAACTGGTGCAAAGCCGTGATAGTCCCAATAAATAAAGGAAAAGGAGCACTACAAGACTGCAAAAACTAATGTGGTATCAGCCTTCTAAGCATTGTGGAAAAACTGTATGCTGAGGCACTAATTAAAAGGGTCGTAAAAGAAAAAAGGGAATGTCTTCAAGTGCATGATCGCGCTCAAGTCTTCTCCATGTGCATGATCGCGGAGAAGTTTTTGGCGAAAAACCAAAAAGTTTTTGTGCGTTCATAGACTTAGAAAAGGCTTACGACAGAGTAGACAGGCATGTGTTATGTGTTATAGCGAACACTGAACTCTTTATAGGGACTCTAATACTTGTGTTCGGAGCAAAGTGGTCTACTCGGACTGGTTTGGTATTCATAAAGGTGTCTGACAGGGCTGTGTGGCTTTCCCGTGGCTGTTAAACCTATTTATGGACAGTTGTTTGGAAAATTTGAGAGTTGAAGAATTCGGATTAAGAACGGGTGAGTTAACCGTCAAATGCTTTTCGTACGCCGATGATCAAGCTATTTTTGCGTCGTCGCAAGTTCGCTCACATCTTAGCTGAGAACCGCATCGAGTGGTCTCTGATCGTCCCCGCTGCGAGTCATTTTGGAGAGAATTGGGAGACTAATATTAAAAATTTAAAGAGTAATTTTTATCGCGTTATTGGAGATCAAATTTTGTCTTTTGAACAATTAAGCACTTTACTCGCACAAATCGAGTGCATTATAAACACCCGTCCCCTTTGTCGTATGATGTCTAGTGAACCCTCAGAGCCGCTGGCTATATCTCCAGCACATTTTTTGAATCTAACGCCTTTGAAGTGCTTACCGGCTAGAGATATAGACGATGCTAAACTCCATGTTTTTTTCACGTAATGACTTATTAGACCGGCTAGAGCAGTCGTTCTGGAAGCGATGGAAAACGGAATATCAACATATGTTGTAATCTCGGCAGAAATAGAACACGACTACTAAACCATTAACGGACGGAACGGTAGTTGTTCTTACCAAAGAGAATACGCCGCCTCTTCATTGGCCATTGGGGATCGCCGAAGAGGTTGTTCCTGGATCCGACGAAGTAACTAGGATAGCTCGTATTAAGACCGCGACCGGGTCATTTATGCGTCCTGTTTCCCGTCTCCGCCCTTTGCCCTATTAATAGTTTCAACTTATCTTTCTAGGCTAGGTTAGTAGTTTAAATTAGGTCTTGGTGGTAGCTTTAGTTAGTTGAAGGAAACCCTTCAAGCCGGGGGGGGGGAGGATGGTTGCGCGGAAAACGAGTACCCTCGCAGTTTATTTAGTTGGTTAGTAGCTGGCCGGTGCCTCCCTCCATCCCATCCGCATTCCTCTCATATGCACTGAAAGGGGGGGGGCTAGAATATATGGCATCGTTTTTGAGGCCAATTAGGAATGCGCCCCGCCTAGATGGAGGAGGAGATGGCCGACAAACAAAAAGACGTCCGCTGCCGCCACTCGCTTGCATCGCACTTGAAAATTGTCGCTAGATGTAATTGCAGCCGTAAGGTCCATGATACAAAAGTAATACTACAGAAGGTCTCTGTGATGAATTTGCATTATAATAGTAGGGTCATGGGTTCAAGTCCCATATATTAATGACTTATGAAAGTTAGATATATGATACAAAAGCAATACTATAGAAGGTCTCTGTGATGAATTTGCATTACAATAGTAGGGTCGTGGGTTCAAGTACTATATATTAATGACTTATGAAAGTAAGGTCTATGATACAAAAGCATTATTATAGAAGGTCTCCTTGATGCATAAGCATTATATGGGGTGACCGACTGCTCTAAGTACTGTACTCTGTGACTCGCTAACCGATGTATCCTAGACATATCATCTTAGTGCCGGTGGTAAGCGGGCAAAGCCAAATTGACCTCTTAAAAGCTTGGCGTGCTCAGCAGAGGGGCACAATATTTCATGCCAACTCACCGACTGCAGCTATACAATGCGCAGGTTTGGCCGCACATGGAATTTTGTTCCCATCTCTGGGCCGGGGCTCCCCAGTGCCAGCTCTTTCCATTTGATCGCATTCAGCGCAGAGCAGTTCGAATCGTCGGCGATCGAGCTCTTTCCCATCGGCTTGACTCACTGGCACTGTGAAGAGATGTTGCATCTCTTTGCGTATTTAATCGCATCCACCACGGGGAGTGCTCTAAGGAATTGTCGGACTAATCCCAGCCGCACAATTTCACCATCGCACATCGTGACAAAACTCACGATATCATTCGTACCATCTGGATGACTGGCGGTTCACCATCTTGCGATTTAAAAGAATTTTTCTTCCTAGCACAACTTCCTTTTGGAATCGATTACCACTAGATTTTTTTCTGACCAATACAAATTAGGGACCTTCAAGAAAAGACTCTAATCCTTTTTAAAAGGCTGGCAACGCATCTGCAATTGTCCTGGTGTTGCATTTTCTCAGGGGCAGCGGTAATCACTTACCATCAGGTGAGCCGTATGCTCGTTTGCCCCCTCTCCTATAAAAAAAAAACTTCCAGCTTAGTGCTCCCAACAACTACTTGCATATGTGTGCCGTGGGTACACATGATGTTTGTTTTGTCCATATTCATCTTTAGACCTATCCGTTGGGAGACACTATTGAGGTCATTGAGCAAAGTGCTTAGGTCCTACCGTAATTCAGCCATAAAGACTTTATCGTCGGCAAATCGAAGGTTAGTGATGTACTCACCATTGATGTTAATACCGTATTTCTTCCGGTTCAGTAGCTTGAAAAAAATGGAGTGGTGAAGAGTTTCGGGGATGTAAGATATAACGTGACCCTGTCTTACACTTCTCTGCAATTGGATAGGTTTCGCACTTCTATTTCTCTTCTTGAATTTGAATTGGCTTATTCTCCCAAACAAGCCAGTTTTTTAAATGCGGGAAGTCGTCGAGTCTGCATGCGGGACGATTCGTAATGACTCTCGAAAACAACAGGTAGACGCGGCTCAGAGTGGAAATTGGTGTGTAGTTCTTCAAGAGAGCGTTGTCGCCTTTCTTAAAGAACAAGACCACTGCACTTCTGCTCCACACCTCCGGAGTAGTGCCACTATGAATGATCGAATTGAGGAGCTTCTGAAGGATTTTAAGTACCGATTTTTCACCCGCTTTCAGAAGCTCCGCCGTAATTCCATCCTCGCCTGGGGCCTTGCTGTTTTTAAGGAGGTGAAAAGCCATTCTAATTTCGCTCAGACTGACGTTCGGGATATATTCGGAATAGTGTTGGATACTTGGATTGTTACTCACGCTTGCGTGTAGCTCCAACGATAATGTGTTTAGCTGCCCATAGAACCTCTCAATCTCACTCAAAATTTCGGGTGTCCTAGATACGATACTTCCACACTCAGTCTTCAGCTTTGACAGTTGACTCTTTCTGGCAGATAGATCTCTAGCAAAAACTTTAGAGCTCTGGTTCCACTCGATCGTTTCTTCAATACGACCAATATTTAAGTTGCATAAGTCCCGCCGCATCTATTTGGAGATCTGTCTGTTCACTTGCCTATATGCTGTAAAATATGTTACAGATTGTAGCTTCACCTTTCGCCTAATAGCCATGAGATTAGTAGTGTGATCGGAGTGTTTTTGTGTTCTTATACGGTAGGTTTTGCAGAACTTAGCTCCGACTATATGGACGGTTTCCACAAGATTATCATTTATATCTTCTACTGCATTGCAGTCTTTTTTAGGCACTGAAAACGGGTTTGTAACTCAAGCTAAAAGATTTCGGGTTGCCCTATCCCAAGTTTCCTGACCCTTAGCCCACCATTTTTTATTAATATTAACTTTACTATAAGATATTAACCTCGCTGATTTTTTATAACTCTTCCAAAATTACAACGATTTCAAATATCATTCATAACTTAAAATTGGAACCTAAATGGCAGTGTTGCCAGTGGGCAATTAATTCAGGTAGATCGCCTAACCTCGTAATTAATTATGAAAACGTGGGGTACTTTTCTACTGATATAATTATTTTTTACTGAACGTATCAAGTTGAATTATTTTATTTATTTATAAATAGTCCGGTCAAATTAGACCAGAAAATATAAGCGATAATACATAAATTTACATCGAGCTGATAATCGGTAAAATTGTTCAAAATATAATTATAAACAAAAAGTTCCATCCCATTCCTGTTTATGGTCAAGTCAAAGTTAGTGGTTGTTCATGGTCTAAGGTCAAAAAATGAGTTTTTTGCGATTTTTGGCAAAACGGTAAGTTTTATCATAAAAATACGTAAGGTAGGTAAGGTTTATCATAAAAACGTCAGAATATGCATGAGTACACCACGTATATACTCGTACATCTCTAGAGTTTTAATGACGGAAAAAGTAATAAGACAATATAATTACGATTTCTGTGGTTTTATTATATGCTAAAATATTTTCTAGTGGTTATTGTAACTGACACTTAAAATATAAAATATAAATAAGTTATAACTGTAAGAATATCAGGAATAATGAAATCCAGTCAATTCATTAACACACCAGTGTAACCTTGACACAAAATCTATGTCCCCTGTTAAATTGTGTGCGTGGCTAGGACCTTATCCCTGCTATAATAAATTAAATACCGATATATATATGAATACAATAAATTAAAATGATCTTAACTGACTCGTGAAATAGGTCTACTGGGGAAATCACGTAAAACATGCGCCAAGTACACTACGTCATAGTTTACAACTTTTTGAATCGTAATATCTCCGAAACGGAGGCTTGTGGGAAAAAAATATTCAAATATTTTTTGTACATAATGTTATGATCTTAAATTCTTGCCTGAAGAATGTTTATGATAAACTTACAGTTTTGCCGAAAATCGCGAAAAACACATTATTTGACCTTTGACCCTAAATAATAATACTAGTCTTAAGTATTTTTTCGCGTTTAATTTAGGTTCTTTTACCTCCCGACGTTTCAAGTGCTTTGAAGTATCCATGTTCAAGGAAATTATTTCAATAGTCTCAAGACACATTCTTGTTACGAAATGATGTTACTTCGCAAGGTCTTGTGGTTTGTTAAATAACAGCAGAGCCATCTAGAATATAATCGAACGCTTAGTATACTACTGCATGGCGAGTTTTCGCGTAAATACAAAAAAAAAGTGATTATAAAAATGATAATCAAAACAACGATTGCATAAATTAACGTTTGTGCTGAAAAACAATATTAAATACTTAAGCGCTTACTAACTCAACAAACGTTGACTACCAAATAAAATCAATCTTACTGAGAAACGTTTTTAATTTAAAAGTGGTAGAGCCATGCTGCAGCTATATTATGGTACAACCAGACTAACGCATGCTCTCACAAAGTCCTAGCCCAAAATAGCAGCTTAATGTTGCTTTACCGTATCGTGAGTGTAGAGAATCGGAGACCAGTTTTACTGGGTACAAAACAATCTATCTTAGTGCTC
>DWHP01009774.1:0-10086 GCA_018247895.1 Parnassius honrathi | reverse complement strand
CTAACCTAACCTAACCTAACCTAACCTAACCTAACCTAACCTAACCTAACCTAACCTAACCTAACCTAACCTAACCTGTAAGTATTCTGCCGTCTCTCGCCCCGTACGCATCGTTTTCGAATCGCTCCACGTTTAAAAATCCCGAAAAACAGGTTAAAGTGAATCGATTTTGGTGAAACAGGTGTTGTTTTGTGCAGTTTTATGGGAGCTTGAAGCCTCATATAGTGTTTGTGGCGAAAAGTGACGTGTTATCAAAATATAACCCAGAAACCGCGCGTCGAACTTGTCGAAAGGTAAAATTTTTGAGTTAGATTTTACATAAAATTGCGTACGCCGCTGTTTTGAGATCGATAGCCTGTTAATTTTATCTTGCCACTTTATGACACTTGCTTTGCTCTACAATTTGGCACTATTTTCCGAATTTTCTGTCACGTGGATAAGAAGATATTGAGGAAAAGCCGAAAAACCACGTGGCATTGAAAATTGAAACGGAAATCGTGCGGCTGAATTAAGATTCATAGTGTTATACTTGGCCACTTGCACAACTTATCAGCGCTTGTTTCATTGGAATCGGCACTTTTTTCTAAAAGTTATTAGTGAAAATGTCAATTTCTTAGAATTAGTCCATTTTTGACAGAACTTTTTACAGAATTTATAGCGATAACATACCTCTTTTATTTTACATTTTAACGCGAAAACTAATAAATAAAGTATAGACAAAAATTTGGATTTTTCTACTTCATAGATTTTGAAATATTGGTATTTTCCTGAATTAACTCTTCCACGTGCTCACCCTTTCTGAAGGTTGGCACTACGTTCCGTACACTTAAATCATAGATAACATTAGGACTAGCAGAAATCCGTTTTCAGTTCTTTTGTATCGCTTTTCGTTGGGGAGTTATAAGATTTTCAGTGTTTTTTCAGGATATTTCATTGCCATCAAAATATACAGGGTTTTCCTTATCTCCAATAGCTAGGCCAAAAAATTTACAGTAATTACAGTCCAAACACGACCCTTCTAGCTCTTTCCGTTGCTGAGATATTTCAAATTTTAGTTTTTTCGCCATATTGGACGCCATATTGAAAAATTTTAAGACCTTGTATCTCAGCAACCGATTATCGTAGAAACACGGGGTTTTCAACAAACACCATTAAATATATTATAGAATAACTAGAAAGCAAAAGAACGAATCGCCAAGTTTGGCGCAAGCTGGCGATTCCATTAAGTACCTTAGAAGGAGACAAACCGTATAAGCCCAAACTCGGTCCAATTATCTCAATTAGAAGACGAGATATCCAGCTTTAAATTACTGTCCGCCATCTTGGCCCGCCATATTGGAAAATTTCAAAGCCTCATAACTTCAGAACCGTAAGTCGGATTTTGACGGGGTTTTCAACATTGAATTTGGTATCATCCCCTCTACATTTTAAGACTCTCGTAAACACTCCCCACATTAAAGTACACCATGTCGGACAAGTGCAAAAAACCTGTATCCAATCACCCAGAAAAACTTACTGCTTCTAAAAAGAAAACCATAACAAAGGGCACAAAGGACCTTAGTCGGGCTCCCATTAGTACGGACAACAACGCAACGGAGCAAATGACCCCGCAAACGATGAGCGACAATCCCTTGACTCCTACAGACTTGGGAATGGTGGAGCATCACGGAAAACTCCCAGCTGAAGAGTGTGACGGAAAGGATGAACTAGAACCAAACACTCAGGAGCCGCTCACCATTTCACCTAATCTTGATGAAGCAACCACGTCCTCCCCAATGCTTGCAAAATCTGGATCAAGCCTCTTACGTATCCGTGCACAAATTAGACATGCTAAAGCTGTGGAGTCTAAGGAAGCCCTTAGATCCGCGTCAGAAACAGAAGACACCATGGGGTCTGATGCTGAAAGTGGGGACACCAACACCTCCCTAGACGCCTCCACAAGGTCTATTGGGGGCAACCGTATGCTGTTAAATGAACTGCCCAGGCACGCTAACCAAATACTTCAGCGAGCTAAAACAGACCTGGAGAAATCTGGCAATCTTAAGAGGGAGATCCGGGAAAGCGTCGTCTCAGGGTTATATACTCTTTATGAAATGATCCTTAAATTGTCAGACTCACGAATGCTCCACATTCTTGAGTCAAACAAACAGAAATTGAACGTTTCCCGAGAATCTGAAAGGCTTACCCAAAGACATGCAAGGTTTATGCATGAGACTCTGGGACAATATGCCCTCTTGAAAGAAAATATAGAAAAACTTCAAAAAGAAACAGAATCAGCAAGACTTATTCTCTCTTATGACCTCTGTGAGGCAGTTACTGCGACTAAGCGAGAACTGATCAATATTAAAAATGAGATTTCAACTGGTCCATCTCTTATAAGCCAAATACAATCGCTAAGAGACGAACTAAGGCAGCTCCAAGAAAATATAAGCAACCGTCATGACCTCAATAGAAAAGAATTTGATATGTCACCCCTTGTTAAAGAAATGCGAGAACTCCGTTGTATATTTGACGAACAAATATCAAAAAGGGAAATTTATCAGGCACCTATTGCCAATCCACCCCCCGATACACAATATCGAGAAGAGCTTGCAGAACGCACTAAAACTTCAGAGCAAATCGCAGAAATAAAAACGCAACTAAGCTCTGAAGTAAAAGAGTTGAGACAAAACATCCTAGAAATGTCACAAAATGTACAAGGATTAATGACACGTCACTCCAACTCTTCATTGCCCTCAGTTCAAGCCAGCATTGAAGAACTACGGAAAGACACAAAAGAACTCAGGGACACAACAGTGGATTCTGCGGCTCCCATTCGAGTGGCAATAGAGGGCCTCAGGGAAGAACTCAAAATTATGTCACAGATAGAAGAAATAGAACAGATAAGGTATCACTCCCAACACACTGAGGACAACTTAAACGCTGACGAACCAAAACAACAACCACAAATGGTTAGACAGAGGAATTCTTCACACACTTACTCTGAAGTAGTTAGGAAGCCACATTACCCAATAATAGTAGAGTCAATTGATCCCAGATGCACGAGCGAAGATATAATAAAGGAGGTAAAGAGTGAGATTGACGTAGTTGCACTTGGAATTGGCATAAGTAATTTCAAAAAGGCTAAAAATCAAAAAGTTTTAATTAGCTGTGAATCCGAAGGGGATAGAAATATTCTGCAGGATAGCCTAAAAAGCACAACTGCCAACCTTACTGTCCATAAGTTAACGGCAAGGAATCCTCTATTACGATTAATTGGAGTCATATTTGACCTAACAGATAAGAAAATAGAAGAAGCAATTATAAAGCAGAATAGCGCTCTTCTTAAAGATATCCCGCCAACACAACAATACATAAGAGTCGTCAGAAGAATGAAAGGACGCACAAGTTCAACTTGTAATATTGTATTAGAGGTAAGCCCACAAATTTGGACTAAATTCAGAGATCAAAAAATTAGAGTTGGCTTCCAAATAGTTCCAGCGGTTGATCAATCACCTATCATTCAATGCTTCAGGTGTCTAGGTTTCTCTCATCGAGCAAGAGAATGCCAAGCGCAAAGAGTAAATTGTGGTTACTGCGCTGAGGCACACGATACGAGAGAATGTCATAACAGAAACAAGGCACCAAAATGCATAAATTGCATTGAAAAAAGAGGTAATGTCTCAAACTACAGTCACCCAGCCTATAGTTCTGAGTGCCTGGAATGGAGAAAGTGGGATAGAATTGCGAGAGCAACAATATCCTACTGCTAAAAACACCGAAACGCCTTCACAAAAGAACACAAACTCTAAAGGCGGAACTATTAAAATGGCCCAAATAAACCTAGGAAGAGGACACGCAGCACAACATGAATGCTTGCAAATGGCAGTAGCACAGGGTGTGTCCATTCTTTTATTACAAGAACCATATGTTGGCGCAAAAGCTCACGTTACCTGCCAACATAGAATAATACAAAAATACACGAACAATTGTCAAAAACCGGTCAAAGCGGCTGTCATTGTAGTCGATCCAACTATAGATTTTACTATTAACTCTGAAACCATTACTGAAAATATTATAGCTTGTAAATTTAGAATCAAAGGTCTAAACGTTGTTATTGTAAATGTATACCTGGAAGAAGGCCAAGACGTTGAAGAAGACTTTTGCAAGATAGCTAACTACATCAGCATCCTAGAGGGAGAACATGTCCTATTTGGAGGGGACATCAATGCCAAAAGTCCCTGGTGGGGCTGCGATGTGGAGGACAGAAGGGGAGCAGCTGTGGCAGAAGCTTTAGCTCAACTAGAACTCCATATTTTAAACATGGGGAAAACACCAACTTTCTCTGTATACAGACAGCAAAAACATTATACCAGCATCGTCGATGTGACAGCATGCACCACTAGTTTACTTCGGAAAATATCTGATTGGAAGGTGAATCCTGAATTCGTTACTCTTTCAGACCACAGGGCGATAACGTACAAACTGAATTTCACAAACGTCACAGGCGAAACAAAAGAAAGACTATCCACACGGACTTATAATACAGCCAAAGCTAACTGGGCAAAATTCTCAAACAATTTTAAAGAAGAACTGAGCTCCGTAAACATCACTGAGGACGCAATATTTAACGTGGAATCCAAGGAATCAATGGAAAACCTAGTAAAACAATATACTGAATGTATTCAGAGGGCATGTAATAAAACGATTCCAAAACTCGCTAAAAGAATACCCACAAAAACACCCTGGTGGACTAAAGAACTTAGTGAAAAGAAAAAAGAGGTAATTCGGAAAAGAAGAAGGATAAAATATGCAAACCAAAGGAGGAAACCAGCTATAATAGAAGAATATATTACAGCTAAAGTTGAGTATAAAAATCTATTAACAGAGACAATTACGGCAAGCTGGAAGGAGTTCTGCTCTAGGCAAGATAAGGAGAATTTTTGGCAGGGAATCTATAGAGTTATACGCAAAACAAGTAAAACTCCAGAAGACTCACTTTTAAAAGCGACGCCGGAAAGCAGTATCTTGTCCCCGGACAAATCCGCTCATCTTCTAGCTGACACATTCTACCCCACTGACGAAATCATAGCAGATGAACCTGAACAAATGAAAATTAGGAACAAATCTGAAATAATCAGAAAAAACTTATTAACTTCCACAAGTGAAGAAGCCATGACACCTTTCACAATCAACGAGATCGATAACGTTTTCAGCAGCATGAGCCCAAAAAAATCACCAGGTGAAGATGGACTAACCGCCGACATATGTTTTAAGGCATACACGACGACGCCGCAAGTGCTCTTAGCAATATTTAATAGATGTCTAATGTTGGGATATTTCCCAAAGATTTGGAAAAACGCCATTATCAAAATCATCCCGAAGCCGAATAAGGATAATTATACACTTCCCAAATCTTATCGGCCAATAGGACTTCTTCCTGTACTGGGCAAAGCGTTTGAAAAATTGCTCGTCAATAGAATGACATGGCAGCTCGGTTCTGAAAATAAAATGAGTGGTAGACAATATGGGTTTGTCCCACAGAGAGGGACTGAGGACGCTCTATGCGATGCCCTTGACATCGTAAGGCAAGGATTAAAAAATAAAGAAATTGTCGTTATTATCTCTATTGACATTGAAGGAGCCTTTGATAACGCTTGGTGGCCTCCAATGATAAACGAGCTCGAAGAGAAAAGGATAGACAGGTCCATAAGTAGGCTTGTTAGCAGTTATCTCTCTGATAGGAAAATAAAACTAACATACGCAGGCAGCGAGATAACTAAACCAACTAATAAAGGGTGCATACAAGGGTCGACCTGCGGACCTCTGCTGTGGAACCTACAACTTGACCCATTACTAAGGGAAATAGAAGAACTAGGTACACACATACAGGCGTATGCAGACGACATATTGATTATAGCCAAAGGGAAAGCAGCAGAGGACTTAGAACGTGAAATTAACACAGCACTCGAACATATTCTTGCTTGGGCAAGAAGGAGAAAGATGAAACTGGCGGCACAGAAGACCCAAGCAATTCTGCTGACTAGGAAAATTAAATACGAAACTCCAAAATTACTCCTCGATAACACAGTAATAAGGTTCTCTGAAAGTGTAACGATTCTCGGACTAACGATTGATGTCAACCTCAACTTTATAAAGCATGTAGATACAACCACGGAAAAGGCAATCAAACTTTATAAAAAGGTCTCAAGAACAGCTAGAGCTAACTGGGGTCTCAACCCAGAAATCCTTAGAACTATATACATCACGGTAGTTGAACCCACAGTGTTATATGCGGCGGGGGCATGGGGCCTAATAGCAAGTAAAAAACAAGTAAAAATCAGGCTTGACAGAATCACCAGGATATTTGCAATAATGATAAGTAAGGCACACCGTACGACATCATTAGTATCCTGCACAATTCTAGCCAGAATTCTACCCTTAGATTTAAGAGCCAAAGAAAATGCCGAGATCTATTTGATCAAAAAGGGGAAACCAATTGCGAGTTTACCCGGCAGGAAACTAGCCAAACCCATACACCCTCACATGCTACCACACCCAGCAAATAGAACAAGACAACAATACGGGATGATAACTTCAGAAAATGACATAGGTGCTATAGAAAACAACTGGCCATGTATATATACTGATGGCAGCAAAATCTCAGGAAAAGTGGGTGCTGCTATCACTTGCTGGAAGGAGGGAAAAGAAATACACAAGGCCAAACTAAAGCTAGGAAACCATTGTAGTGTTTACCAAGCGGAGCTAGCAGCCATTTTAAAAGCCACAGAAATCATGTTGAGCAAACAATCACTCAAACACGCAAACATTTTGAGTGACTCGCAATCAGCGTTAATATGCCTTACGAATCCAAACACTCTACACCCTATAGCAGCAGAGATTTTGGCCCGTATCTCAGAAATAGAAAAAAAACAGGGAAAAGCAAGATTATTTTGGATCAAAGCCCATTGTGGTATTCAAGGGAACGAAAGAGCCGACGAACTGGCTAAGTCAGCAGCGGAAACATTAAAACAGACGCCTGTTTACGACTGCTTCCCTCTGTCTTTTGCAAAGCGCCACATCAGGGATAACACTTTGCATACCTGGCAAGACTTATACACCTCATCAGACACCGGAAGAGTCACGAAAAAGTTTTTTCCAAACGTGATCCAGGCGTATTCAACATTAAAGAAGATTATAATAAATAACTTAAGATGTCAAATTTTTACTGGACACGGAGGTCTTAAGGCATATTTGCACAAATTTAAATTAGCCCAGAGCCCACACTGTGGATGCGACCATGTAACACCACAGACAATAGAACATCTACTAATAGAGTGCCCTAGATTTGCGAGTTTAAGAATTTGTTGCGAACACCGTATGGGCTTTCCGATAAAAGAAGACAACCTGTGTAGGGCGGTCAACGACAATGACAGTCGCACTCATTTTCTTGTATACGCCGAAAGGTGTTTGAGAAAAGTGCTACAAGAAAATGGGTCAAAAATATATTAATATAATCTAAGTATGAGAAAAAAAAATGATGCGGTTTTAGATATACATAGTTTTAGAAGCAGTAGATGAGAATAACTATAGTAAGGCTAGCAATAACGATAACTTTAATACTTAACTTATTTTAAAGCTGGTAGCAATAACGTGTAACTAGTTATCAATAGAATCATTTAGTCATTTTGTTATCAATAGAAGCATTTAGTATAGCTAGTAAAGCTTTTTAGCAGATAGAAAACTAGCAGTAGTTAGTGGTATAGATGAATGTATATAATGGCTCATTGTAAATAAAGACAGAATATTGTAAAAGTAGTAAGTAATTAATGTAATAAAAAAGTCAAAGAATTGATATGCAAAACAGAATAAACTGTACAACTGCCTAACAGAATAAGTATAGGTAACAAAAAAAAAATTAAGACAGGCAGTCGTGACTCAAATATAGTAATATCTGTAAGTGAGATATTTTATAGCTGTTATCATTATTGAACTATGTGATAAGGCAGAATATTGTAAATTACTTATGTTAAATAATTAAAAAAAAAAAAAAAAAAAAAAAAAAAAAAAAAAAAAAAAAAAAAAAAAAAAAAAAAAAAAAAAAAAAAAAAACACGATCGTCTATATTCGCGCACGAAAGTCATAGCATCCTGTACATATTCTTGCATGTGACGTGGAATACCGATGTATCAATTTCGGCAGTATCAGCTTTGTTCTTAATAGCGTCTCGAAAGTGAATGTATTCTTCCTCACGCAGCTTCTGTTGGTTATGTCTCAAGTATCGTAGTCGTTCACTCTCCGTCTTCACGTCTCCACCGTGAATTGTAGGCAAAGCTGACGACATCGTAAAATGACATTGTCTTGACTGCATCTTATCATTATACTATACGCATGATAATCTTTCGAGCTAACGTGATTGTTTGTTTTGGCTCCTGTAATAATATATACTGAAATTAATTGACGACTAATTATTTTATAATCAATTCATTATATTCTTAATAATGAATGAATTACCTGTTACGGGATCTCGTTGTTCAATATTTATATAATATCCGTCTTGTCCTTTCCAGAAAATCAGCGGATATTGGAGAGCGTCATATGAACGGTGGGCTTCAGCAATGAACTGAAGATTATTGTTTCTTCTTCGAATCACGATTTGTCGCGTAGCTGTATGGTCGCTAACCCTGATTCCAGGAACGTCGTCAACAACAGGTGCGCTGAATATACGTATATACTCTTCAGCTTGTGTTTTATCAGTATTAATAACAATAGCGTTATTGTCACTTTGTAACTTGGGCATGTGTGATTTTAATAATTTCAACAATTCATTGTGCTTATTTAACAAAGCTCACTGACGATGCGGTTGGAAAAAGTTGAATTGAGATTATTGTAGTCGCAACATGCATTCACGCGATTGGCAAGTACGCGTTCGGAGTCCTCGTCACCCGTAAATTAAATTTGTAAAAATTAATGAGATTCGTTTGGCAGTGGCAGTAATAAACCCACTTTATAATAATCTTGGCCTTTGATTTTTGAATGTGGAATTAAATTGTTGCCCGTTTGCAGCAATATTTTGTACTATTTCTGTTACTCCAAACAATGGCGTTGGGAAACATGAATTGAATGTACGAATTGAGCTATAGGAACAGGCTATAATCTAGACCCGTACTGATAAGTAAGCCGTGCAATGGTTCAAGTGGTTTTTTAATTTCCGTTAGTTGCACTTTTCCTGATAAGCAACACATCCCGACTAGCTCATTTTTAAATTTAGATGCATGACAATGAGGGCATTCCTTGTCCAAAGTACCAATGACTATTTTGGAATGAGCATAACATTCAACATCATGCTCATATTGAAATGCTACTTGAAGGAATGAATCTGATGCAAATGCTCGAAATAATTGTTGGCAATGTTGTTCAATTACTCTACGTCTGTTGACTACGAATCTGCGCTTTTCACTTCTTTCTAATCGTCTTTGTTAATTTCGTTCATCTCGTGCCTCTTGCAATTATGACTCACGTAACTGCGTCATGCTCACACGCATACCTGCATTCCTTTGTTGGATTTGTTCGTAAGATCTTTGTGCTCTTCTATCTTGCATGACTCTAGATTTGATTATTCGACGACTCAAATTGGACCCTTTGCGTCTTGTTGGCATTGTTGACTGTACACAGAAATCAATTTGAAATACTCATTGGTGAAAAAACAGTAACTTAATATTGTTTATTTATTAATTTATTAGGGATAACAACAGCATTCATTCTATGAATAAAATCTTATATAATATGTTTTACATAGGACCGATAATAGTCATCCGCTTTTCACAATTTAGCACAAATCAGAAGTATGAAAAGTTGAATAAAATTACAAAACCTTTAATCTAAAACAATACTTAATGTAAAGTGTTTGTCACGGCTGACCTAGAAAATTATTTATGCTTCCATGTGATAATATTAACATATGTAAGTACACGCATATACACATATACATATAACCATATTATAATTAAACACTTATACATATAGGTAGGTATATACATATACTAACATTTAAATAAATATACATACATACAATATACTCATGTACACATTCATATACATACATTA
>DWHP01009773.1:0-10089 GCA_018247895.1 Parnassius honrathi | reverse complement strand
CTCTTTACCTTCAGCTGCAATGCAAGCTCTACATCTTTTTAAAAATGATCGCGTAATAAGAAAGGCGTATATTTTCAAGTTGATGTATTCAGCGAATTTTACAATTCTTTGGCGCAGTTTGTCTAAATCTTGAATAGGTTTAGAGTACACTTTATCCTTTATTGTATATCAGTAAAAGAAATCTATGGGGTATAAGTCGGGTGAACGGGCAAGCCACGAAATTGTCGGGAAAATCTACCTATCGGGGTATTCTCGATTGAGAAACTCTCGGACTGCGAGAGCATAATGCGCTGGGCAGCCATCTTGTTGATACCACATGCTGCCGTAAATGTTCAGTGGCACTTCTTCCAATAAATCGGGTAATTGGTTCTATAAGAAGTCCAAATAACGCTGGGCAAGTTAAGTTTTCCGGCCGGTTTAAATTCTCCGGCAGCTCAATTGGACTAATAATTTTACCATTCAAAATTCCCGTCCACGTGTTTACTTTAAACTAGTCACATCGCGACAGCTCACGATACCATCTACACCATCTGGATGCTTGGCGGCCCACCACTATACCTTTTACTAGGAGACTTTTCCTCGTACAACCGCTCTGTTCCACAGAGCGGTTGTACGAGGAAAAGTGTTCACCATCGGTGATTTTTCCGGCCAATACGACTTAGGGACCTTCAAGAAAAGAGATTACTCCTTTCTAAAAGGCCGGCAACGCATCTACGATTCCCCTGGTGTTGCGGTTGTTCATGGGTGACGGTAATCACTTTCCATCAGGGAGCTGCATACTTGTTTGCCCACTCTTCTATAAAAAAAAACAGTAATTTCTGTGAAACCAATGAATGCCATTCTTCATTTAAAATACATTAACATTATACTGCTGTTTTACATTAAAGTCATATTATATGTGAAACTCTGGCGACGAATCATCGGCATCCCTTTCGTGTTACGAAGAGATGAACGAGTAAGTGTTCTGGTAGGGAGTTAAGAAGCAAACAAGGGTAAAAAACGAGCACACAGTTCTCTTGGTGGTAAGTCAATGCTGTGATCCATACCAACACATAGTCTAATATCGATTAATAATCAATTTATTATTAATATAAAAAATATTAATAATAAAATACTGCCTCGTTGGTCTAGTGGTTGTAGTAGCGCGACTGCTGATCATGAGGTTCCGGGCTCGAATCACGAGTTAGTCAAAAAAAATCAGTTATTGAGTTTTTCCTTTAGGATATTCTCAGTTGTCAGAAAGTTGGCGGTATCTCACCGTGTCCGCCATGTCTCGGAAACCACGTACAGCCGTTAGTCCTGCGCCTGATCTCTTTCCGGTTGTGTCGGTTTACCGTGCCATCGCACCACGAGAGTGAGGAAATGGAGAGTGCACCTGTGCTTGCGCGGGCAGTTTCCACACTATAATCATGTCCTGCTCCGATGGCTAGTCTCCGTTAAGACTGGCCACCGTGACCGATATTCGGTCTGGAGGATAATGTCCTCGTCAATCATCTAGACCGAATATCGTTTATTATTAATAATAATAGTCAAAATGCAATGCGTTGTAATCACACGAGACTATGGTGTGATGCCCTGTTTACCAGAGAAAAAGGTCTTCGATCTCTATACTCTTTTTACTAACTCTCTTCGCACTCTCCTTACGAAACGCAGCTTTACAATGCCGGTATACCGTGAGAGTGTTTGTGCCGATACCATAATATAGTTGCAGACTAGTGGTAGTTGGCGCGGTTAGTTATTACAAGGTCTCGACTTCGAATCCCGGTTCGTGCCAAAATTCTATAATTAAGTTGGTTTATTAAGAAATTCTCAGAAGCAGCCCTGTTCGGAAGGTTGGAGGTATTCCAACCCCGTGCTTCGGAAAGCAGATGCCATTCTCCAGACGTGTCATATTATCGTCCCCCTAGAATATGGGTGAGAGGAAATTGGGACTGCACCTATACCTGCGCACACCAACAACCTATATACTATAATCCTGTTCTACGTAGTTAACTAATTTCCGTTAAGTTTGGCCGACGTGCTCGACGTTCAGTCTGGAGGATACAAATAGTTGCGATGTAGCTGTATCACGTAAATGGTATTAGCATACTTAATTTGTTTCCAAAACTTGTGGTAAAGGCAGGAAGTATTATTATGTATTGCGACTTCTGATTGCAATGGTACTTTGAATTGAAAGGCAAATTTTGCAAATTGAAATGCTCACCATTAATTCTACGATCGAAAATAATGATACGCATTTTAAATTTAGAATATATCGGTTTGACAAACTCTAAGTTGTTTAGCGTGGTTTTTATAAGACCATCTTGTTAAGGTTGCATGCTTTTAGTTTTGTACGTGGTAGGGCCACGTTGCAGCTATATTATCGTTGCAGCACTAATGGATCGGCTCGAATGGGAAAGGACCACGTTCTTAAAGAATACGAGCGTAAAATAGTGGTTCTGCTGTGTTACGAATGGTGAGTGTAGAGAGTAGGAGACAAATTTTCATTGGAACGATCTTAGTCCACAGAATTGACAAGAATGTCACTTTTCATCAGGTTGACTGTGTGCTCGTTTCTCACCCATATCCTATAAAAAAGTTACTGTTTTAAAAGCACGTAATAAATTCTTCAAGGTGATTTTAAGCAAGTAAGCCTAGGATTATTAATACTCACATAAACATTTTGGTATTGGCATTGAATTATATTTAACAGAAGTATTTCTATGCCTTTTTAAGGCAGAATCCAATGCTAACAATAGATTTGATAATTCGGAATAGAGAACCCGTACCACTGAAATAATAAATTTGAATTAAAAAAATACTCCGTGCCGCTTAGATAGTTTTTAAAAATTTAGAGAAACATATCCTGCTCGATATGAAAGAGAAATTTTATATTTTAAAGTAGTTAGGCATACCAGGTTTTTATCCCAAAAACACTATCACACAGATTTATTACAATTATTACAGGACAAAAATTTTAAGTGTTGTTTTACCACGTGCTCGGTGGTGAAGGAAAACATCGTGAGGAAACTGTGTCTGAGAAATAAGAAAAAAAATACGGCTGACCCTACAGTCCATCCCTGGAACTTCCCGCTGATTGCAAATGCAAAGTGCTCCAAATTCCAGCTATTATTCCCCCATTTCCAATTCCATCTATTACCTATAAACATTACCCTATTTAAAAAAAACACGATTTTTCTTATTTTTTTTAAATTTAATATTTCAGTAACAAATCAACCGATTTTGATGAACTTGACGGCGTCAGCGCAGTTTTTTTAAGCACTCATAGTTAATTTATTACATCAAAAACGATTCGAAAATAAATTGTGAAGATAT
The DNA here is from genome assembly GCA_018247895.1 of Parnassius honrathi. Classification (NCBI taxonomy): domain Eukaryota; kingdom Metazoa; phylum Arthropoda; class Insecta; order Lepidoptera; family Papilionidae; genus Parnassius; species Parnassius honrathi. The sequence goes on along the minus strand of DWHP01009773.1, from coordinate 6,774 downwards.
TTGAAAAATAATTTTCTAAACTTTTTCCAAATTTTTTATGAACTATTTCTCTTTAACACATCAACCGATTTTGATGCAGTTTGCAGTAATCGACGACGTTTTTTGATTTAAACAGCTGAAAATGGCAGCTGGAATTAATAATTACATCTATTTAAAAGTTATTTGTCTACTGGTCTAAATCGGTTCAAATGGTATAGAAATTCTAAGTTTGGTGAAGCCCTTTCGAACTCCGCCGAGTTAATTCGCATCGGTCAAGCCATTCAAAAGTCACGAGAGGGTTACATACATCCATCCATACACACGCACGCACACACGTACGCACGCACGTTCGCACACACACACACACACACGCGCGCGCGTAATTTCATCCAAACGCGTAAATTCATCTTCAACTAAGAATCAAAATGCAGGTACGTTGTCACTATTGAGGACTGAGATGGAGTGCCTCATTTCCAGTAAAAAGGGTCTCCAGTTCTCTACACTCACCATAGGAAACACAGCAGTATTAAGCTGCTATTTTACACTTGTATTCTGTGAGAGCGTGGTACTATTCCGATCGAGCCGACCCATTCGTGCTACAACCATGCAGCATACCGCCGTTCCCCGCCGGCACCAATGAAATTGTTGATTGCAATTTTAAGTACTGATGTACCACGTGTTCGGCGGTGAAGAAAAACATCGTAAAGAAACCTACATGTCAGAGAAATCAAAAAAAATATTTCGAAGACATGTGAAGTTCGCCAACACGCATTGGGGCAGCGTGGCGGACATTTCCTTGCCCTAAAACCCTCTCAGATATCATAGGATGCCTGTGCCTTGCAGTGGCACATATTTAAGCTGTAACTCTAACTAATTTTAACTTTAAGAGACAAAAACATGCATCAACCAGTATTGGGCGTAATTTAAATACCGGATTCCCCGAAGTTAATAGTTAAAATACCGGATTCTCCGATTCCTCTATCAGTATTATCTGCGTCGTAAAACGTATGTAAGTATTCCAGAAATGTTAGAGTTATTCTTACAAACGTATCCTTTGTAAGCGATGCAAGATATATATTAGTTACGGTCCTACTCCTGAAGTAGCGTAGAGACTTCAAATGCTAATGTTACTACATAAAACGTGACTCGGGCTATCCCTAGAGACCAAGACGGATACAGATATCTACGAGAATAATAATTAACGTCCTTCCAAAAAATCTCTGAAAATATTTATAATTTATTTATTTATTTATACTTTATTTGCACACCAAGTACAAAAAGGCGGATTTGATGCAAAAGAGCATTCTATACCAGTCTACCTCCAGGCAAAGCAGAGAAGATACATTGTGGTTGCAAACTGCGAACAGCTAAGTTAAAAATATCTATATAATATATGCATAATAATAACCATATAATACAGATTTATCACAAATAAACTGTTTCACATACAGGTTTGCTTTTCTACCAACCTCTTCTATCAGGTAATATATAATAGCATATCCGCTGTATATACTCGTAATATGATAAAATTATGTTACAAAATTCTTTTCGCTCTCATTGTAATTGTTATACGTGTTGTAACGGTTGCGAACCCCATTTATTCGAATGGCTTAAGATAATTTCACACGATTTACCGCGCGAGTCTCTTGAGCTTTCACTAGTGTTGATATTCTTTCTGTTATAAAAGGAATTTCCCATGATATTTTTTTAATAAACTACATACACGTAGGTTTTAATATGTTACTAAGCATATTATACTCAAAGGATAATGAATTTTCCCCAGTCTCAAGCAAAGTATAATAGAAATGAAGGAAAATTATCATTGCATTTTAACACTTCATTTAATTATTTTAATAATATGTAAGTTAGTCTATATTATTTAAACTAGAACTGTCTGGCATTATAAATTTACATTGAACATTAGTCAGCACCTTATTACTATTAAATCTAATAAACGGAATTCTGCTCATCAGAGATTATCATCTTAACCTACATAACTTTTCGTGTCAAGCTATAAATAGAATATGGCTACCCTAAAGCTACCACAAGGGTCGCTGATGTAGGCGAGATTAGATGCAAACGATGCCCCGCCGTTGATGGCTCATTTACCTCCTGAATAACGCATTGATATTACACCTATACGGCTCTTTTGATATTTCACAGTCTCGAAATAATTTCAAGAAATACTATCCTTATATCGTTACCCATGTTGATCCTTTTGTGCTAAAAACGATATATATATATATATATGTGTGTGTGTGTGCGTGTGTGTGTGTGTGTGTGGGTGTGTGTGTGTGTGTGTGTGTGTGTGTGTAATAATATATGTTCTTTTACTGAATAGGTTATTCTTAAGGGGTGGTTTTTCTTTGATTTTACATAATAAGGAAAACCCCTAAGCCCTTACGGTGGAAAAATATGGGGTGAAGTTTATTACGAAACTTTTAAGACGATATTCTTGACCTTGTGATTAAACTTGTAATTACTACTTAGTCTACTCAAGTATTAAAAAATTAAAAATTAAAATTTATAAAAATAAACTTTTCTTAAAGTTCTTTTTTAACTCATTAGTAAAAACCGACTTTAATAACTATAATGAATAAAATAAAGTTCCCATAAAATCTCTCCTGAATTATAGACTCATTTTTCGATACACTGTTCAGCTACGAATTTAATTTATATGGAATTTATTTTATCTTTTTTAGTTTTTGAAGCCCAATTTCGTTTTTTTTGGTTTATTCTTATAGCATTAGCAAAATCATTATTGCGTTAAGTGTAAAAATTAAAATAATTTTAATTTTATCTGCACCTAAAAGATAAAGAGCATCAGTGGAGATCAATGAACGGGCCGAAGCGATCAGTGTGCATGACAAACGCACAAGCTTTTCTATTATACACTATAATAAGTGAGATGAGTGGCAACCACCCAAAATTTATGCCTAATACGGCACTACGCCACGCGCCCCTGAAGTCTCTCCACCACGGCACTAGACTCAACCCCGGCTAAAGAGCACATTATACACGTACGTTGTTATTTCATAGTGTAAATTCTTCTCGCCTAATGCTCTTCATCAAAGCTTCAGTTAATAGCGTTTGCCACTTCGTATTTAGTTATATAGGTCTAAGTGGTAAGACACCTTTTCTGCTGCCCTTTAACTATTTCTGCCACTAAATAGCAGTGGCAGTAATGCTGGATTCCGTTCTCCAGAGTATAGAGCCAAAATAAGAAAAAGCTGTGAGGCATTCCATCTCACCCCACGGAGGAGACAATGCATCTGTAACCTTCTATGTAGAAGTTGGCAGCAGATGAATTGTACTCATTTATAGCTTCAATTTTATAAAAACAGGAAAAACTTGATGAAGAATACCGAAACCAGTAAACGGACCTAACGTCAGAAGAGAAGACGTCAGAACCAATCAGAAGTCAAGTTCAAGTCAGAAGACAAGGCCAAGCGTGACAATTAGGGAAATTCCTTCCTACCTTCCTTGAGACAGGTTTGTGGACTAATATGGGGTTATAACGAAGTTCTGTATTTCTGTCATTTTCACCGACATTACTAACACATTATCCAAATTTCCAAAGTATTTTGAACGCCTTGCGTAGTGGAAGATCTCTCCCCGTATTTCGTCCACGGCGAAAGTCGTAGATAAAAAGTAACAGACGCCTTGCACCTTAGACTGTGCACCCCAAAACTTATGTAATTACTTTAGACTCATAAGTGGGGTATCGTACGAGTAAACTCATAGTTAGGAAATAGTTATATAACAGTCTAGTTAAAAAATACGATTTTTAATCTGCCTATCCGTAATCCTGTATTCTATGTAAGAGATTAATTATATGTGCAGGCTAATGTAGACATAGAAGTCTTTGAATGAAGATAAGTTATTGTAAGGTGGCTATCAGCAGTCTATGGGTGATCACTAATTTTTTCTTCTATCTATATAGACGACTTTTGCAACATTTGCAGTACAATTAACCTTTTTAAATATTGAAGCGACAAAAGCAATAATAATCCAAATGATGGTAAGTGCCATGAAAAACTATGACCAATTTCAAACAAACCGTACTACAGATTTTAACGTGGTAGAGCCAAGATGCAGGTATATTATGGTTGTAGCCTATAGCAGCTTAATGCTGCTGTGTTTCGTATATTGAGTGCAGAGAACAGAAGGCCCTTTTTACTGGAAACGAGACGTTCCATCTTAGTCCTCAGGGGTGATAACGCATCCGTGTTTTGATTCTTAATCGAGAATAAATGTAAATGTCTATGGAGCACAGCATCCACTTACCACTAGGTCGACTATGTACTCGTTTGTCACCTTTCTTCTATAAAAAAATATAGAATATCGTGATTGCGCTAATGTATAGCAATAGAATTTGGCTGCGACGCTGCAGGCCACAATTTTGACGTTCACTCATAACAACTGTTTGTGAGCGCTACAATAGTATTCTAAATCAAGATGTTTTTCCATGTGTAACACATATATAAAGTATGTTAAACGCCTTCACGATATAGAAAAAATCCAAATTTAACGCGGTAGCCTTTTTTAATATCAAAAAATATAAAAAGGACGGTATTTGAAAGCATAGAAGGAACCCTCCCCTTATGTAAAATACTAGAGAAAGTATTAATTTTATTTAAATAACAAGTACTAGCTTAATATCGTATATCTCTAACCAAAATATAACATAAAAATAAATAATAGGTCGGGGTAAAAGTTTCTTCGTATTTTATATACAAATTCATCACATTGTTTTCAAAGTTTGATTACATTTAATTATAATATATATGTGCCATATTATTCGATAACTTGTTGTCATTTTGTTGAGACTGTTGATCAAAAAAAATTCGACAAGTAGTTATGACAGTATTGTAAATTTGATAGTAATGTTAGCCTAACGCTACCCAAAACATTCTGAAGAAACCTCTCAATTTTTGCTGAGTGGCCATTGATGTGTGTGGGCTGGCGTTATCGTGATGAATTGATCAATAGAAAAGGCCACTCCCTTTTCTTTTGATCAATTCCGACCATTTTTTCTCAATTTCTTACTTGAGTCTCATTAGTTGTAGGCAGAATTGATGGTTTTACCCGGTGGTAAAATCTCGTAAAAAACGATGCCGTCCCAATCCCACTATACACAAAGCATCATTTTATTGCGTCTTAATCCGGGTATCGCTACAGTCTGTGGAGCTTGACTACCCTTTGATCATGATCTTTATGCACGTTCTTGTCGTAGGCGTTCCCCTTTTCATCACTACTGATAGTTTTTTTCAAAAATGATTCTGTTTCATTACGATTCAATAGAGAATCGCAAATGAGTACAAGATTAAGTTTCTTTCAGTGAGCTCGTGTCTTAATCAAATGGGTCAAAACTGTTTGTCGTCAACCCTCAATTTCTCAGCTATGTCGTAATTACTAATATTCTGATATTGGTCCACTTTTTAAAAATGGCATCGACTTTAACCGTACGAGGGCGAACAGAGCGAGCTGCATCATTGACATCAAGGTTCAAAGATGCAGCCGACTTTGTGCTACTCTTACTGACATGACACTGCATTAGCTCCATAAACGTCACAAATATTTTGCGCGGCTTGAGTCGTACTTTTGTCTTTTTGAAATAAAACTTCAGAATATATCGAATTTCTTTGTTAGTTTCACTCATTTTGGCGGATTGAAAAACAATTGGAAAATGATGGGAAAATGTTGTTGACTTTTTATTTTTATTTTTATTTTTCTTTATGACCTATATATGTAATGGATTGTAATATTAAAACCAGCCAGACACAAATAGTACAACCAAAGAGATTTTTGTTCAATTATATACAAACGAAATGCGAAGAAAATTTTCCCCGATCTATTACGTCGGCATAAGAAATCGAAGTATGTTAGTTGTTTCTATCCATTGATAAAGACTAATAGCAAAATGTAAGTCCTTTAAGATTTGATCTAACAATTTCTTGTACTGGCTGAATTGAATCAGACTCGATAGCATGCTCCGGACAATACCGCCAATTATACGAATTGGAAAAAAGCGGGCATGCTCCTTTCCATTGAAGTTTTCAAAGGCCATTCTAGATTTAATTCGTTAAGTTGTTTCTTTAAGTTTTTATTGCTTTTAATTGTCTTAATTTTCTTTATTTATTTTGATGTCTACTAGATTATTAAATACAGATATTGTTACAATTTATAGAATATGAGGCAACTTAAATCGTATGACGGATTGCTTAATTTACATGTCGGAATAAATAAACACTAAACTGAATAATTAAACCCTATTTAAGTAATGATAAAACAGTAGCAAAATCACTATATTATACAAATCTAAAGCCCTCTATCGGGTAGGTACTAGCTTTGCAGTTAAAAGATTTCTAGCAAATTTTCTAATCATGATGAAATCCTATGTTTTTTTTTAAATATAAATAGGGATGACAATTGAACACACCCCACCCGATGGTAAGCTGATACTGTACCCATAAACACCTTAACTTATTCATCGATTGCGAATCAAAACGCAGACACTGTGTCCTACGAAGTCTGAAGACTACCATATCATGTGCAAAGAGAAACCAGCATCATCTTGAGATCGATTGCAAAATGGTCAATTTATTTGATGACCGCTAATGTCGGCTGCTAAATGCTAAATATTTGATTTACTTTTCTTATATAATAATTGTCTAAAATAAACTTGACATAAAATAAACGTCAATTATAACTAGGTAGCTAGAAGAAAATAACATGCCTCAAGAATATGCAACATTACTTGAACACTGCCTCACATCTGGCTATCTATTGTGG